>JAZGTH010000061.1:9245000-9322500 GCA_036877525.1 Chromobotia macracanthus | reverse complement strand
TATAACAACACACTGTATAACAACACACTGTATAACAACACAATGAGCAGCAACACACTGTATAACAACACACTGTATAACAACACACTGTATAACAACACAATGAGCAGCAACACAATGTATAACAACACACTGTATAACAACACACTGTATAACAACACAATGAGCAGCAACACACTGTATATCAACACACTGTATAACAACACACTGTATAACAACACACTGTATAACAACACAATGAGCAGCAACACAATGTATAACAACACACTGTATAACAACACACTGTATAACAACACAATGAGCAGCAACACAATGTATAACAACACACTGTATAACAACACACTGTATAACAACACAATGAGCAGCAACACAATGTATAACAACACACTGTATAACAACACACTGTATAACAACACAATGAGCAGCAACACAATGTATAACAACACACTGTATAACAACACGCTGTATAACAACACAATGAGCAGCAACACAATGTATAACAACACACTGTATAACAACACACTGTATAACAACACAATGAGCAGCAACACAATGTATAACAACACAATGAGCAGCAACACAATGTATAACAACACACTGTATAACAACACACTGTATAACAACACAATGAGCAGCAACACAATGTATAACAACACAATGTATAACAACACACTGTATAACAACACAATGTATAACAACACAATGAGCAGCAACACAATGTATAACAACACACTGTATAACAACACACTGTATAACAACACACTGTATAACAACACAATGAGCAGCAACACACTGTATATCAACACACTGTATAACAACACACTGTATAACAACACAATGAGCAGCAACACACTGTATAACAACACACTGTATAACAACACACTGTATAACAACACAATGAGCAGCAACACAATGTATAACAACACACTGTATAACAACACACTGTATAACAACACAATGAGCAGCAACACAATGTATAACAACACACTGTATAACAACACACTGTATAACAACACACTGTATAACAACACAATGAGCAGCAACACAATGTATAACAACACACTGTATAACAACACGCTGTATAACAACACAATGAGCAGCAACACAATGTATAACAACACACTGTATAACAACACACTGTATAACAACACAATGAGCAGCAACACAATGTATAACAACACAATGTATAACAACACACTGTATAACAACACAATGTATAACAACACAATGAGCAGCAACACAATGTATAACAACACAATGTATAACAACACACTGTATAACAACACAATGTATAACAACACAATGAGCAGCAACACAATGTATAACAACACAATGTATAACAACACAATGTATAACAACACAATGAGCAGCAACACAATGTATAACAACACACTGTATAACAACACACTGTATAACAACACAATGAGCAGCAACACAATGTATAACAACACAATGTATAACAACACAATGAGCAGCAACACAATGTATAACAACACACTGTATAACAACACAATGAGCAGCAACACAATGTATAACAACACAATGTATAACAACACAATGAGCAGCAACACAATGTATAACAACACAATGTATAACAACACAATGTATAACAACACAATGAGCAGCAACACACTGTATAACAACACACTGTATAACAACACACTGTATAACAACACAATGAGCAGCAACACACTGTATAACAACACACTGTATAACAACACACTGTATAACAACACAATGAGCAGCAACACAATGTATAACAACACACTGTATAACAACACACTGTATAACAACACAATGAGCAGCAACACAATGTATAACAACACACTGTATAACAACACACTGTATAACAACACACTGTATAACAACACAATGAGCAGCAACACAATGTATAACAACACACTGTATAACAACACGCTGTATAACAACACAATGAGCAGCAACACAATGTATAACAACACACTGTATAACAACACACTGTATAACAACACAATGAGCAGCAACACAATGTATAACAACACAATGTATAACAACACACTGTATAACAACACAATGTATAACAACACAATGAGCAGCAACACAATGTATAACAACACAATGTATAACAACACACTGTATAACAACACAATGTATAACAACACAATGAGCAGCAACACAATGTATAACAACACAATGTATAACAACACAATGTATAACAACACAATGAGCAGCAACACAATGTATAACAACACACTGTATAACAACACACTGTATAACAACACAATGAGCAGCAACACAATGTATAACAACACAATGTATAACAACACAATGAGCAGCAACACAATGTATAACAACACACTGTATAACAACACAATGAGCAGCAACACAATGTATAACAACACAATGTATAACAAC
Organism: Chromobotia macracanthus; assembly: GCA_036877525.1. Lineage (NCBI taxonomy): Eukaryota > Metazoa > Chordata > Actinopteri > Cypriniformes > Botiidae > Chromobotia > Chromobotia macracanthus. The sequence goes on along the minus strand of JAZGTH010000061.1, from coordinate 9,320,106 downwards.
ACAATGAGCAGCAACACAATGTATAACAACACAATGTATAACAACACAATGTATAACAACACAATGAGCAGCAACACAATGTATAACAACACACTGTATAACAACACAATGAGCAGCAACACAATGTATAACAACACACTGTATAACAACACAATGAGCAGCAACACAATGTATAACAACACACTGTATAACAACACACTGTATAACAACACAATGAGCAGCAACACAATGTATAACAACACAATGTATAACAACACACTGTATAACAACACAATGTACAACAACACAATGAGCAGCAACACAATGTATAACAACACAATGTATAACAACACATTGTATAACAACACAATGTATAACAACACAATGAGCAGCAACACAATGTATAACAACACAATGTATAACAACACAATGTATAACAACACAATGAGCAGCAACACAATGTATAACAACACACTGTATAACAACACACTGTATAACAACACAATGAGCAGCAACACAATGTATAACAACACAATGTATAACAACACAATGAGCAGCAACACAATGTATAACAACACACTGTATAACAACACAATGAGCAGCAACACAATGTATAACAACACAATGTATAACAACACAATGAGCAGCAACACAATGTATAACAACACAATGTATAACAACACAATGAGCAGCAACACAATGTATAACAACACAATGTATAACAACACAATGTATAACAACACAATGAGCAGCAACACAATGTATAACAACACAATGTATAACAACACAATGTATAACAACACAATGTATAACAACACACTGTATAACAACACAATGTATAACAACACAATGTATAACAACACACTGTATAACAACACAATGTATAACAACACAATGAGCAGCAACACAATGTATAACAACACACTGTATAACAACACACTGTATAACAACACAATGCGCAACACTTTACGTTTCACTGTTAAATTGTGTCTAATATCTAATCATGTCAGTCACACTGCAGAGTTTCTCACGACTCGGTGGCGATTTCGGGCCACACGAGCTGCTGCACATAATGAAAGTTCAGAATGAAGCGCTTCGTGTTCATCTTTATTTAATACGATTTCAAGCGCTACTGCAACCCAATGAGGAGTGAACGCTGCGCATCAGGTGTGTACCTGATCATTTAGGCTTCAGCAGAGAATGATGGGAAATGTAGTTTGCTGGCTGAATCCTGTCAGATCATACACAGGCTGAACGATTAGCGAGCTTCATCTCTGTTTCTCATTAACATTAAAAACGTGCACTCACTGTTAATACTGCCATCTCTTCCTCGATGAACTTTCGATTTCAAATGTTAAGATATTTTACAAACATTTGGATTAAAGATACAAAATAAGCATTAAAACATCTGATGAATTAGTGACCGTGACAATAATGTCACACTGTTGGTGGGAATATTTACTGTTGTATTTCACTGAGTTTCACATACTACTGTAAAAACTGTGCTGCGAGTATTCCCATGTGAAGATAGCTATGGTTTTGCTAGACTGTGATGTAAATGAAAAGCTATTGAAACTGAAAACAACAATACCTCTTCATTTAATTTTTTCAACCCCTCCACCTGTCTCCATTTTGGTATTAAGTGTGGTATGAAATCATCCACTTGGTATCTTAGATGAGTTAAAATGGTTGTTAAACAGTTTGTGTGGATTTTAATGCGCTGAGTCTGCTCTCATGAGTCTTTGCTGTGCCGTGTGTGTAGGAATCACCTGAGCATGTTGAGTATGAGGACTTCATCTCTCATGCCTCGGGTAACAGGCATGCATTTGTTTCAGAATTAACTCAATACAGTTCCTGTAGCACTCATAAGAGTTCCTGCAGTGGGATCTGAGTGTTTTGTCTTTTATTCTTTTCATTTTCAGAAAGACATGGATGACTCCAGGGACACAGACCACCTTCACAGCCCTCGCTGGAAAAATGGTTCAGCCCACCAGACGAGCCCTCCAGAGACGAGTGACAGCATGGATAACAAAACCACTGGGCCTGTTCACAGATGAAAGATGTACAGAACAGAGCCGGTCTTACTGCACAAATCCTGCTGTAATAGTGTTTAAATTATCTGACACTACTGACAGACGGCACACTCAGAACTAAACATTCATTTACCCTCATCTCAGTGCATTTCATGTTTTTATCTTCAGTGAAGGACATGTCTGAGGTTTTGTTTTTCATACAATGAAAAAGTGACTGATGATGACTAAACACTGAACACATTCATGTTGTGATGTTTGGATCAGTTTATTGAATACATTTTTAAGTACATAATTACTATCTGTATGGAATTACATTTTCAATATAACCCTTCCATCACTGCTTAGAATACACAGAACATCAGGGTGAGATTTTAGTTACTGAAAGTGAAGTGAAATGGAAACAGGTAAAAAAGAACAGTAAAGTACAATAAAATTAAGCCTAACAATGAATCAATAACATTTTCTGACTGACTGGCTCACTCCACAGCAGAAGTCACTTTTGAGGAAACATGATTATTGTCTCTGTTCAGATGGTGTGACTGAGGGATTCATCAACACAATCAGCTCTGCAGTGACAGATGTCCACATGGAGCAGAACAGAATAAGTTCTTAATAAGTTCCTTTGCTACAACTGTTCTGAAATAGATTTAAATTCAGACCTACAACACAGATCACTCACTGGTTGTGTATCATGCAGATAATGAATAATATCATGCAGAAGATCTTAAATGTTTTTGATTTAAACCTGGTTTAATCTCTCCAGCTCTCCTCTCAGGGCAACAGGACAGGAAAAATCACTTTCAACTGAACAACAAGAGCCTCTCACAGCACGATTAACAAGAACAGGCAGGTGCCGTTTCAGGGGCCCGCAGTTGCTGTTATTTAAAATATGAATTGCTTTTTGGTGTTAATGTTCTTTGCCATTTAAAATGTTAATTGCTTTTCCTCTAAAATGACTGTGTGGCATTACACAAGATCTGATTCATTTGAGTCTGAGCTTTTCCTTCAGTAAGACAAATATTTACACTCCTGCACGTGACTGTAAAGATGAATTCATCTCCCAAATACTGGCTCAGTATTATCACTAACATTAAACATGCACATGTAAAATGATTTGTAGATAATAATCAAGCAACAGATGGCTGTAATCTGATTAAGGGCTTGTGGATGCTCCCTTCTGAGTGACATCTGATGCAGATTTAATGTCAATGAGATGAAGCTTTCAAAGTTCCTCTTCACTCACTGCAGTATTTTTGTCACTGTACAGTGCTGTATCTTTTAATAGATGCTGCACATGTTCTTTAAACGAGATGAATGATATGCATCAATCGTGTGTGTGCAGGAGACAGTGATGATCCTGTATACGACTCTAATATGCAAATAAATTATGCAGATTTCATGTGAAGATTTCATACAAATAGCCTCATTTTATCGGATATGAATATTTCAAGACCCTCCAGGAAAACATCATGAATCTGTAGAGCAGATAAAAGCCTGTGTAGAAACTAACAGGAGAACAGAAGCTGTGTGGTGAAATTCTCCATCAGCACTTTCTGCCTGATGCAGGTGTCCACAGAGACCAACCAGCCATCACACTGACAGATACATGTCCATCACGATGAGTTATAAAATCCATCCTCTGATCTCAGGAGTGACACAGAAGTCATAATACTGATATCCAGGAACACACTGTGTGGAATTATTTAACTGTGGTAAAATGTTTTTAATCTTGAGCTGTGAACTGAGCTTAGCCTGGTGCTTAGCATTTAAAACACACAAATATTAAAGACTAGGAAACACATTTATAAAATGTTGAGTAGAAACCATCCTACATGTAATTTAAGATCATTTTATTAAGATAATTTCTTAAATGTGTGTATATGGGATTCAAGGAAAATTAATGTATGCATACAAATATGTCTCACGCCTGTGAAAGATGGGCCTTTCTAATATTACTATTGCTGCTTAGATTTCCTGCTGTACTTCAGCTCAAGGAAAAGTAAGTATGCCTCCTTAGAACCTGATGTGGAACTTTTCTGTGTCAAAGACCGTTTCCATTAATGTTTACACACTCTCTAAGATCAGATCTGATACACAAAATGTATAAGAATAATAATCTGTGTGTATGCCTGTTTTATAAATGAGGCCCGAGGTCACTATAAGGAATAAAGCTGCATAAAGATCCATGAAAAATGATCCTTTATGTTCAGGAGAAAAATGAACAGCATACAGGTTTGGACAGGAGCTCAATCAGTCTGAATGAGGAGCTGTGTTGAGTCACTGCAGGCGTCTGGAGAGTGAAGCAGACGGGTGTCGGTGAAGCCTCTTTCAGTCTCATTACATCCCCAGATGGCCGGAGCACCGGTGCCATGATGGGGGTGGTTGACCAAATGACATATGATGATCCAGATCAGACCAGCACAGGTGAGAAGATAACCTGTGCCATCAGTCCATCATCTCTCCCCTCGGCCTCCAGAGAATCCTGTGACAAGAAGAGTAAAGAGGCCACATTTATACCATTTAGAAACAAGGACATTTACCATTATATACATATATATATATATATATATATTACTGTATATATTACTGATTATATACATACTGTACTGATGGTGTGTTAGTATGACAAACCACAGAATTACAGAATTCATTTACACCTGACTTTTTACAGTTATATTTTCTGACATACGGCTGGTTCAGATAAAAAAGACAAACAATGTATCTATCAGAATTCCACTGAAATAAAGATAACATCCACCTTCAGGCTGAAACCTTCCTGTTTACAGAGTGACAGACACATTAAACACATTAACAGAACATGACGGTGAGAAGAGTCTGGAAGGCTTGCTCTCTGCACTCACTTCTGCATCACTTCACTTCTGAGGAAAATTAAAAGACTGACACACTTGTGTCAACTAGACACGCTGAGCTTGCAGATCTCCTGACCTTCACAAATGATATGTGACCTCTCTCTGTCCTGTGACAGATGAAGACAGCAGACTGTAGTGTGTGTGTGCGGTCAGACTACATCACATTCATCCAGCTTTGAGAGAATGACTGTGCTGTCACTCATTTATGACGCACTGATGATATATATACTGTATGTACTGTACTGTATGTATTAGCTGTCAAAGTTTTCAGAATACAAGAATCAATCTTTATAAATCAATCTTTAAATCAAGAATCAATCTTTACAATCATGACCGGGAGAATCAGTCTGTAGGAGCCTCAATCTGTAAATCTTTTACACTATAATGAGCTTTATGTTTCATCTTTGAGTGAATGCACACAGAAAGTGAATGTTTCATTATTTTAAAAGGCTGAATCGATGCGATTCTTCATCATAGATCTCCGTTCCACCTCCTGTGAATCTGTCGCATCAGTGGTTTGTCCGAATGCTAAATGATGCTGCATGTCATGTGACAGGACGTGTTTACTACAGACTGAAGCTTCTGTTCTTGTTCTGCGTTTGTTCCTGCTTCAAGTTCAGCTACATGCCAACAGTCCAATAACTACACTTAAACATAAAGACATACAACAAATGTATATACGTCACTAAATGTCCTACTTAAACATCTAAATATTTTAGGGAGGAAAACATTTTTGATTATCATGAAAATAATGAAAATCATCTTGGTCCTGAATAGAGCTAAATGATGTCATATTTCTTCTTTTGGTTTGGAGGTGCTTTACATTGAGAATCAGTGTGTGGAGAAATACAGTTTGTCGGTATTTATGTTCTGCTGATGTGAGTTCAGGTGTCAGGATACAGAACTGACCGTCAGAGGTGAAATCTCATCTTTATCACTGTTACTGTCACATTTACACCATCCCACAGAATTATGTTCCGTTTCATCCAGCATCACTCACACATCTGCTAGTTAAAGGGCTGGAAGTGTTTTTACCGTACAGTGTGTAAACTACCTGCCAGCTGTCTGTAGATAAGAATCAGTGGGATGTCACTGTTTGGACAAACAGGAAACTAAGCCAATCAAAAACACTTGGTACCTGTCAATCATCATGCTTGTTCAGCTTTGTTAACATGATGCTGGAGGAAACACTAGCAGGTTTCATACAGGTGTAATAGCTCAGGACAACCATGTCAGTAATTATTAGCTGGTGAAGCAGCTATGATTTATCAAGATATTATTCCAATTTAAAACAAAGTAACAATGGTCCTCTTTGTGTAGAGGACTCACATACGAGACAGTACTGCTCTGCACTCTTCAGAGATCTCACCTCAGGTTTGTGTTCTTCAGCTTGTATGTAGCACATCTGCATGATCACCAGCATGTTGTGTTGTGAACCCACCAGGCAGATGGAAAACAGACCTTTTTCTGCTGCTTCATTTATCTTTTATTAAAGAATGTTATTTTTTTCTTTGTAACTGCCCACTCAAAAGCACATTTATTCCTCCAAGTAATTTCAGTGTACGTAGTTTCCTTGTAATAAGCATGTATTTGAACGTTGCAGTTAGGTTCGTGTCACCTACACAGACTTTGAGAGTGAAGCTGACTGTGTTCAGTTCTTCATTAGCAATAATTACCATCCTGCTAATGAAGACGAGCTGTCAGGACTCTCATCTCTGTTTTTCCTGTGAAGGAACATCATAATCATGATGTAAAGACGAAATGTTTAAGCAGAAAGTGAATAAAAACATTTCAGTCATACATGTAAGTGAATTGAAAGTATAAATATTACAGCTGTAACATTATTACATGTGTTTATAAAAGACTGCACTGCCCTGCAGACAGTTTATTTCTCTAAATTGTACTCTGATAGTTCTGCTCATCTTCTGCTTTGATATGTTACTGTATACTCCAGCTGTTTTAAACAGCATGATGTGTGGACAAAACAAATGTTTTGAAATGTGACATCATATCCTGTTGCCCACACAGAAAATTAATGCTCCCATAGCAAAGCAAACCAAATGTTCAAGTCATTTAGACAGGAGCCACTAATCCAGTGAAAGTGAGACAGCATTGAAACTCCTTTACCGGTTAAATCTGAAGGGGCTGCGATCAGTCAGGCCAGAGCTGAGTTTACAGTTGTTAATTGAGTCAACATAATGTCTCCTAATTACAAACCCGCCTGCAGCAAACGCATGATTCTTCTGGCCGTATAATGGCCATTATTTCTCCTGCTGATTGTGTTTGGCTGAAGGCTGGAGCTCAACAATCACTCGCATTAAACTGAAGAAACAGCAGTTCAGCTGCACACAGAACGCACAGTTGTGCATCAAACTGAATGTGAAATGAAGATGCAGTTAAACCGAGGTCATGAAATACACGCTTGTCAGGTTTTGAAAACCAATAAAATAAAACTACTTTTCTAAGATGACTTTTCTAACCTCAGATCATTTTTTCTTGAAGAGTTGCTTAAATTACAACAGGAAAATAAGGAGTGTTTTCTTAATAAGACAGCAGGATGGTGTGAAGTGTTTCCAGCACAAAGAGGCCCGTTTCTCAGTCTGTTTAGGGCATGTAGACATCTTGCAGCCGTAATTGTGCCCCACAGGTTCAACACATACCGTTCATTAGATTATAAAGAGCAGATCGTACTGCAAGCAACATGTAATCACACTGTTACACTTTGCACCAGTGCACTCACCAGAAAGACGGCTATTTACATGCAAATGACTAGTGCAGAATCGTCATTATTGTCATTACCTGAGCTCCACTTGACACTGAATCCCATTATGTCCAGGACTGCGGCTTAGTTATGCAAATTCAATTTGCTTTTCTAATAAGCATTGCAGCCATGAGATCAGAACCTTCGGCCTCAGTGTGCCCCGGGCGGACAGATGTCTTCAGAGACCTCATTATCAATAACATCCCAATTGGAACAAAATAATGGTTATTACATTAACATTTTACAGTCCATCCTTCAAGATTCATTTTAGTATAATACTATTATTATATTTTTATGGTGACACTTGTGATTATATTCTGATTAGAATAACTGCTATTAAACAATAGTATTTAAATATGTTGATATGCATGTCTGCTCTGAAATTTGCCTAAAAAATTACTTTTAAGAGCGCTGTTTGTTCATTCGTCCAGAGGAATCGTTATCTTTAAAATGTGTAATTTATGACTACAGTAAAATGCAAATGTGAGCAGTGTCACTTCCATATATGCAGTGCCATATTAGCTGTTATAGCTAATATGGGAATGCTTTAATTAGAAATAATCAAGGCAGATTTTAATCAAGACAGTGTTTTACTACACAAGAAGAAAAAATTTTGAGCAAATAGTGCAAAAAAAATCGTCAAATAATTCATTGAAATGGACGGTTTGAAGAGATTAGAAAACTGAACTTACTGAATCACATTAAAAACATTTCATCATATTGTTTAATTTTATATCAACTGCAAAAGAATGTAAATTTACAGTGAATGTTTGGTGTCAATCAAAACCTGAAGCACATGACATGTCAATCTCATGTTTGTCGAAACTGTGATGTTCCAGTTTCTGATAAACAGAATGAGATTGAGAGAAAACGAGCCATTCCTCACACACAGTAATCATATGAATTCAGAAGAATTGAAAGTTAACACACACTATAACTGTACTTCTTCATCTCTGTTGGGTTAATGTATAGACAGTTTAATGAAGTCAGGAACACACTGACATCAGTCTGTATTCATGACTCTGATGACTGTACAGCACAGATTTTTCTCCTGATCAATTATGCAGGAGGGATTACTGTCATATTAAAAAGCAATAAGAGACTCTCTGTTTGACATGATGAGCAGATGATAACACGGTCGTGGACGTGTAGGATGCTTGACGCTCTCCAAGGAATTAATCAGTGACATCAATTAAAAATGAATAAAGTGCAACAGTAATTATTCTGACATGGTCAGATGAAGAACCTTTTAGAGATACAGTTAGTATGACATAGGTTGCCTGTACAACAACACAAATTCTGATAATCTGATATATATTAGTGAAAATATAATGCTCACTAATATAGAGTTTTACAAATCCTTGTTTTGAAATGACTGATAACTCATTTGATGAATGATCTGTACTGTTCTGAGTATGTTCAATATAAAATATGGACTGTTTAATACTGAAACCTGGCACATAATGAGCTTGATATGATCTACCTCAAAATAGTGCTGATAAAGAAAATAACACAGGAAATGTTGAGAGAAAATGTTCATAATTTATTGCACTGATGTGTGCAGTAATCAGGTTGAATGAGGTACATGTTGAATGAGGTGCATGTTGAATATGGTGCATGTTGAATGAGGTGCATGGTGAATGAGGTGCATGTTGAATGAGGTGCATGTTGAATGAGGTGCATGTTGAATGAGGTGCATGGTGAATGAGGTGCATGTTGAATGAGGTGCATGTTGAATGAGGTGCATGTTGAATATGGTGCATGTTGAATGAGGTGCATGTTGAATGAGGTGCATGTTGAATGAGGTGCATGTTGAATGAGGTGCATGGTGAATGAGGTGCATGTTGAATGAGGTGCATGTTGAATGAGGTGCATGGTGAATGAGGTGCATGTTGAATGAGGTGCATGTTGAATGAGGTGCATGGTGAATGAGGTGCATGGTGAATGAGGTGCATGTTGAATGAGGTGCATGTTGAATGAGGGCATGAATGAGGTGCATGTTGAATGAGGTGCATGTTGAATGAGGTGCATGTTGAATATGTTGCATGTTGAATGAGGTGCATGTTGAATGAGGTGCATGGTGAATGAGGTGCATGTTGAATGAGGTGCATGTTGAATATGTTGCATGTTGAATGAGGTGCATGTTGAATATGGTGCATGTTGAATGAGGTGCATGTTGAATATGTTGCATGTTGAATGAGGTACATGTTGAATGAGGTGCATGTTGAATATGTTGCATGTTGAATGAGGTGCATGTTGAATGAGGTGCATGGTGAATGAGGTGCATGTTGAATATGTTGCATGTTGAATGAGGTGCATGTTGAATGAGGTGCATGTTGAATGAGGTGCATGGTGAATGAGGTGCATGTTGAATGAGGTGCATGTTGAATATGTTGCATGTTGAATATGGTGCATGTTGATATTGCAGTGCATATTTTGGCTGTTATAAATTGTGTTGGACACATTACATCTACACATTTGTGTATAGATCAGGTTTCAGGCCTAATGTACAGCAAAGCAGTTACTGATATAACTGAAGTCCTAAAGCAGATTTACAGCAGATTTGCTAAAGTACATAGCCCACCTTTAACTGAAAGGTTTAATTTGCATACAGAGTAACTGTAACATGAGACACCAAAAACATCACTTCAGGCTGGAGGTTGTCTGGTGCCCACAGAGACTAATGCAGACAAACAAAGAGAGAGACAGACGTCTGCTGTACTCTTAGTGAGTTTGCAGGAGCAGGATGGAGAAGATACTCAGCAGATGGAGGATGAGGTGAGAACGATGCTGAACTCAAGAGGGGATTTTCCTGCCAGCTTACTCCAATTCTCTTATTATGGATGGGCACCAATCAGGTGCTGCTGGTGCGGCCCAGCTGTCTCACTTCATTTTAAAACTGTGCTTAAAGGAAACTGACCTGTTTGGTGCAGATGGAGACTAAAGGGTGGGACAGAAAGTGTTGTGTAGTTAATTCTGTCTTAATATCGCCACAGTTCCTGCTAATGACTGAGGTCGGTCTGGATGTTTGTGACACAAGATTATCATCATTACAATGTTTTGTTCTTTCCCATAGAAAGATTAAGTTATCTGCCAATTCTTCTAATGAGAGAATATTGTCCATTCATACAGTAGCAACATTTAAATGCAGTGGAATGTGTCTTCTAAGCCATCACCTAAGCTGTAAATGTCATGTGACTAATCACACTAAAAGACTGGACGTCATAACACTGGCTGATGTCACTGGTTATTATAATTAGCTGTAAGGTCAAAGCAAACAGACAAATACAAGATTATTTCTCTTTTTTTTAAATCGTCCCAAAACAATAGCATTGGCAAAGCATTATACCTACTATAATTAAATATTTGTGATGTTTATGTTGCTTTTAAAATGTCATAATTTCTTCACATTTTATCATCCACTGATACTTTGAAGAGCTGCCAATGGAAAAACAGACAAAAACGTGCCAGAGAAACCCTGAGCCCCAGTCAAAACTCCAGCAGACAGCTAACAGGAGGAGGAAATGGTCAGTGTGTTTAGGAACAACCATTATTTGTATAATTCTACAGTAGCACAGAAATGACAGCTTCTTTTAAACAGAGAGATCAGATCTGGCCTGTGGTGTCTTTGCATGGATCTTGTTATGCAGATCTTGACAGCATGTGACCCAGCAGACGTGTGACACAACAGCGTCTGGAATCTCACAACAATCTGTTCTGCATTCGAGGCGTCTGTGGATACGTGATGCTTTGTGCTGGTGATTTTCTCTCACAGTTGTTCTTGTCTGTCAGGTTGCATCAGTGAAATGATGAAATGACAGGAAATGGTTTAGTGTTCAGAAGAGTGATGTGCTGTTACGATCAATGTTTCCTCTGCAGAACACACTCAGAATGTGTGAAACTAACTGGAGATTTAATCCGAGCTACATATGAGCCTAATGTGAGAAATCTTGTGCAGAAAACACAACGCTGAGTCATTCATGAGACATGAACAGCATCACAAATAACCACAAGATTCATAACTTCATTCAGCTGGACCAAATGGAATTTTAAAAAATAAACCAGACATATGGAAATCCTCTCTTTCTTGTTTTGTTAAATATTTTTCTCATGAACCAAACCAAATTACTCAATAACCACAATGTGCTGTATAAAATGAAATGAAAACTATTTTGCATTTAAATTATTTTGCAGATTTTTATAAATAATGCCACAGGAATACTGTGCAGTTGGCCAAAAGCTCTGACCAATAGAAACAGGTTTTGCTCAGCAAACACAAAAAACAGACACACTGGTCAGTACTTCAGTTAAATCACTTACCCATCAGCCTCAGCATCTAATAAAACACAAACCTCCAGACAGTGCAGTGCAGAACTCTAGAAAATGTATTGACCTTCTCATAAAGACATTTTCAACACCTGACTGCAACAGACAGATAAACTCTTCTGAAGGACATGAAAAGCAAACGCAGGTTTATGACTTCAGAACTTTGGTAAACTGAGTTTCAGCAGGTAATTATTCACTGTGTGATTCATCATCACGGCTGTATCAAATCAGAGACACAATCAGCCAGATGAAACATGAAGGTGTACAGCATTCCAGTGATGGATGAAACCAACAAAACCAGAATTACAAATCCCAAACCTATCAGTCATCTACTGACGTTTCACCACCAGCACAAAGACATGAAGCTGTAGAGACGAGAGCTTCAACTTAAAACAGTCATGTTCAGTTGTCCCTCTCACACCAGCTGACTGGCTCACTGGAAATCAGTATGAGAAGGTCATTTATAAAGCAGCAGCAACATCTGTGTAACAGCCTAAGGTAAGCAGCTCACTAGAACTAAAGTTTTCCAGGCACATCCTCCATGATTGCATTAGATTAGTGCATTAGAGAACTTTTCTGTGTCTACAGGATTTAAAGAAATAATTCTCTAAAAAGAAATACAAATTCAGTCACATTGTTTCAAAACTATAAGCTGTTATTTGTAAATGGATCTTTTTAATGTTAACGAGTTTTTGTCTTAACCAGCTCAATGTTTTATGTACTCTGAATATAAAGTCCTACAGGAAATTACATACAGAGTAAATATCAACAGACATTTGAGCATGTTTTCCTTTAAGCAGGGTTGTTCTCAGAATGAGCTGTTCTTGACCTATTTTTTAACAAGTAACCCTGAGAGAAAATTGAGAGCATGTTCAACAACCCATGAACCTGAACAGACACAATGTGAGAAGAAAGTGTAGCACAGAGAGCAGTGGAGCGTGACGGCCCGGGAACAAATGCAGGAAGAGAAAGAGTCTTACAATATTTAGCCTGTGTGTCTGTTTCCTTGGTCAAAGATAGAGACAACAGGAAATGAAAAGAAAATATGTGTGTGCCACATCTTTAAACACACAACATAACCGCAGTTAAATATGGGTTTAAACTTCACCTGAAGGATCTTATATCAATTTTTTTTACTAAAAATTATCCAGTGTGGATCTGTTCACACTGCAGACTGGAAATAAAACAAAATCAATTTTGATTGTTGGCAAACTCTAAAATAACCTTGTAACACTACTGATAAATATCCAGTGAGCAGCAGTATGTGGATGAAAGGCCTTGTTGATGTCAGAGGTCAGAGGAGAATGGGCAGACTGGTTAGAGATGATAGAAAGGCAACAGTAACTCAAAAAAACCACTTGTTACAACCAAGGTATGCAGAATACCATCTCTGAATGCACAACACAGTGAACCCTGAAAGCAGATGGGCTACAGCAGCAGAAGACCACACTGGGTGCCGCTCCTGTCAGGTAAGAACAGGAAACGGAGGCTACAATTTGCACAGGCTCACCAAAATTGGACAATAGAAAATTGAAAAAACATTGCCTGGTCTGATGAGTCTTGATTTCTGCTGCAGCATTCAGACAGTAGGGTCAGAATTTGGTCTAAAGAACATGAAAGCATGGATCCATCCTGCCTTGTCTCAATGGTTCAGGCTGGTGGTGGTGGTGGTGTAATGGTGTGGGGGATATTTTCTTGGCACACTTTGGGCCCTTTAGTACCAGCTGAGCATCATTTAAACGCCACAGCCTACCTGAGTATTGTTGCTGACCATGTCCAACCCTTTATGACTACAGTGTACCCATATTCTGATGGCTACCTCCAGCAGGATAATGCACCATGTCACAAAGCTCAAATCGTCTTAGACTGGTTTCTTGAACATGACAATGAGTTCACTTTAGTCACATGGCCTCCACAGTCACCAGATCTCAATCCAACAGAGCACCTTTGGGATGTGGTGGAACGGCAGATTCGCATCATGGATGTGCAGCCGACAAATCTGCAGCAACTGCTGCAGACGATATCATGTCAATATGGACCAAACTCCCTGAGGAATGTTTCCAACACCTTGTTGAATCTATGCCACGAAGAATTAAGGCAGTTCTGAAGGCAAAAGGGGTTCCAACCAGGTACTAGCAAGGTGTACCTAATAAAGTGGCCTGTGAGTGTAGATTCTTTCATATGCGCATATAGTAACACTCACGGTACAAACTTAACAGGCTCTGATCATATCTGACAGAAGTCTGTTGTGGAAGATGAAGCACAAGCAGCAGTCAGCTGCTCTGACAGAGACCCTTGTGCATGACAAGATCACTACTCCAAACCTGTGTGGAAAACACTAAAAATACTTCACACACCAGACACACACAAACATACAGAAACCTACTGTACTGATTGTGAGCTACAAACCAAAACAGTGTAACATTAGTGAAAGACAGTAACTAGTGTTATCTATCAACAAACTATATTAAAAAGCCACAAAACTTCAAACTGCAGCTTTTATGTCTTTTACAAAGTCATTTAAAGTTCATACACTCCGCCCACAGGACTCAAGTACAGTCTTGTACGTTAAGTTCTGAAATGATGAATATTTGATTCTTCATAATGTGTTTCTATGAAAACCTGAAAAACAAAATTGATTAACTGAGAGAAATTCATTATTCATGATCCTGTAATTAAACTGATACACAGCTTTGGGCTGGAAGAAAAGCAATGTGTTTATACTGTAACAGATTTAGAGAATCTTATGCATGAAAACGTGTCAGTCCTGCCATTAATTATGCTGCTAATTACTAGAAGCGTCACTCCTCTAACAAACAGCTTCAATAATTAAAATCTCACACATTCTGCTGTTTATTTCTCAAACTCTTCTGTTTGAAACTTCATTTAATGGGCTTTATATGTCTTTAAATTGACAAAATAAAAAAACAACACAATTTTCAATGATTTATGGTGCACTAATATAATTTGTCTTTGTAATCTTTAAACAAAACTGTACTCATTTCCAGCAGCGCTATACTGGTGTTCTGATTCAGATGACATCATCATGACGGTGCGACACGTTTCAACATTTCAAGCAGCACATCACACTAGCAGAACAAACTGAAGAGCAGTTTCATCAGTTCCTCATCCTCAGACCATCGCAGCTGTGGGCTGCTGGATGACACCGACCTCATGCCCTGTCCAAACACTACATAAACACTTGTCCAGCTGTTCAGACCTCAGCAAGATCCTTTTTAATCTGCTGGTGTTGATTAAACTTAATTGTTGTAAAAGCTATGTTAAAAGCTGATGAGTGAGTTTCTTAATTATTGTTGTGTTTATGGTATGACACATTACACACTTCTGGAATTACAGATAAAAACTTTCATGAAAGTACATGAAAGAAACATGAAAGAAAGACACGTACACAATCTGTATGTTGCTTTAAATGTATAAAGTCACACATATCTTTACCAGTATCTGAAAATATTAATCAATGACAGACAGAAGACATACAAATGAACAATGATAAAGCACTACAAGAATTAATAGTGCAAATAACTATAATCCAAATTCTTACACAAACACCTGAGGAAAATTAAAAGAAGAAATCTTTCATAAACACCCATAAAAATTAGAAAAGAGAGAGAAAATAATCAATAATGAATCATATGAATGCTGACACACATTCAGTCAGAAATGTTTCACTCATTTTCACCACCGCTGTGTCTGACAGAGTTCAGGAAAATAAAAGCAGGATGAGCCTGAAAACATCCGTAACGCCCTCACATTCACTGATAATGATGTGACTGGACTGTGGCCAGTAGGGCTGGGCTAAAATTCTCAATATTTCTGCTCTGAAATGGCTTAAAAGAAGAAACATTTTCAGACATTGTTGTCAGAAGAAAGCTGCAGATTTATCACAGCTTTATCTGCATTGAAGGAAATTTTAAACATGGTTAAATGTATTAATCATTAATATTATACATTAATAATATTAATTAGCTGAGAGTACTTCACTCTTACTGGTAACTGTAATCAAAAAACCCAAAATATTTACTTAAGAATAGATTGAAATGTAACAAACTGATTTAAAATGAACAAAGCTGTTTTCTACAAAGTTTTAAAACAACACATATTAATAAACAGAATTATTTCTATTAAACAGCATATATTTAAATGTATGGCCAGTGTCATGTGGTGATGTTAAACTGAATGTACCTGAACGGCCCAGCTCTAGTGGTCACGTGGTGTAAGTGCAGCTGTGTTTCTCTGCTGTGGTGATGCTGGCCGCTGAAACAGGATGTTGTGTAGCGTGAATCATATCATCAACCAATCAGCACTGTGAGATCATTCAGCTTCCTGTTCCAAACAAACTTACATTTCAAAAGATCTTAAACAATTCACCCTCATACATATCATACAGTTCAAGGGAAACTTTTCTCAAGTGTGTAATATCTTGGTCCTTGCTTTGCCTCCAAAAAAATAATCATACCACAAAACTGGACATGAACTAGATAAGAACAAACCAATGCTGGAGAGCAAGTGAAATCGAGAGAATTCAGGCTTTGGCAGAAGATGTAGGAACAGAATACACAATGAAAGAAGAGATAAATTACAGGTGAGACGTGAGGAGAAATGGTTTTGTTGTCAGATCACCCATCAGATCTGGGCTGCCAGTCTGTCTGTTTCCTCACAGAGGAAAGAAGCAAAGAAAACAAAGTTCTGGAACGTCACATGTGGTTGATTGTCCACAGAAGACTGTGTCAGAGAGCAGGTGTCTCAGCACAGAGATTTACAATCACAGCATATACAGGGTGAGTTCCCTCACAGCAGAGGAACTGAAAATCCACAGCAGGGCCATGAGGTCATGACCCTGCGTCTGAATCAGCATCTCCGGTGTGTGTGTGTGGATCTGTGTAGAAATGGTGAGTGTTACTCCAGGGTCACGTGTCTGTTCTCCTGCAGGCTGCTGTGTTCCAGCTGACAGCTCCTGCGGATGACGGGCAGAGGGTGGGCTTCAGTGTTAAACACCCAGTCTTCAAAGGGCAAAAGGTCATCATCCGAGAAGAGCAGGTACAGGTATCTGTCATCACATGACAACAGGGATAACAAGCTGGTTGAGTACTGGCATAGTACATGTCATGATGAAAGACCTTCTGCAGAATCTTTCTGATAAAATTAGTAAAGTAAATGAGGACAGATGCTGTTCCAGAAACAGCACCACAGCAGCACTGCTCATGACTGCTGTGCTACAGCTTTTAAAGCTGCAATCTGGAATTTTTGCCGTTCTTTTGTCATCAGATCTTTTTTGTTTACAGACGAAACCACATTTCAAACGGACATTTCCCCAGAAATCAGGCCCAGCAGCTTATAATTTAAATAATTATTATTAACCTACTGTTGCGGTAAGGTAAGGTGAGCATTTTGATCACTGATCTGTCAAGCACTTGCTCAATAACTCAAAAAAGTTAGAGATTGCAGCTTTGAAATGTTTTTGTCTCTTTGTCATTTAATGTAGTTTTTGTAAAAGAGAGCATACCAGATTACTGTCTGTCTAACGCTGTCACAGCTCTCACATCACATTTGTGTGTGTGTGTATTCAAACAATCACTGTCCCCATTTACAAACCGCTCAGACACTGACTCTCTTTTACTCTTGTATTTCACAGAAGAAAGTCATTCACAGTTTTGGGTTTACTGATGATAGAATGACATTTATTAATGATGAAGTATCTGTGTTTTTTTAACTGAGTAATGATAATGTAGTTTTATCATGAGAGGTACAAATGAATTCAACATAAAGTTATTTAACAGTTAGAAGTTAACAGTAGTACTCTGAGGTGACATCTGACTTACTTGAGGGTCTCAGACAGGAAGAAGCTTTGCTGCATGTTGTCGTGAGTGACGGTGGAGATGTAGACGTCTCTGATGCCTGAGAAACCAGCATCCACCCGACAGTGCTTCTCTAATGCCTGTCAACACAAGCCCCGCCCCTGATGATGTCACTCTCTGATGCTATTAATGTCAATTAAAAAGTGCCTAAAGATGTTCTGCTATTTGTGCATGCAGAATAAACTTTCATGGTAAATGAGTACCGTAGTACTTTCACGGTAAATGAACCCAGAACACAGGTAATAATCTACACTGTAATCTGTAATCTACACTGTACACTGGAAATAAATGTGACAAGACCACTGATGTTCTCCACCTTCTTTATACTTCAGCAGTGACCTTTTCAAATCAAGCCATCACTGTCACACATATATATATGTGACAGTGATGGCTTGATGATCTCAATATTCTTCAAAATATAATATATAGCACTTTTTTTTGGAAAACCGAAAAGAGATTAGAAAATACTGAAACAAAACATGAACCAAATTATGAAAATTCCAAAATAATGACAGAGCAATCACAATATTGTTTTTTATTATGCTTTAAGTGTTTTTTAACCCACCTCGACGGCCTCCCAGCCCCACTGCCTGTACTTGGGGTCGTGGGTCAAACGCCACATGTACATGTAGCTCTCGATGACCTCTGGCCGCAGGATGTAGTAGCGATCACTCAGTCGTGTGGCTGTAGCTTCTGCTCCTCCGTCAAAGCGAAACGCCTCCGGCCCGAGTTTAGTTGCTGTTTACAAAGAAACATGTTTAAAATCAACATGACATCAAATGACTTAAAATCCACATTCCTCGTCTTATTGTGCATCACTGAGTCATGTGTTAATAGAATGTGTTTCTACTGCAGTATCAGATCACATGATCTTCACTCCCCATTTCCACTGGTTGTTACTGCACAGCATCACTACATATTTGCATACCCCTCAGACACTCATAGTAATTCAACTCTTATTGAAAATAAAAAAGCAAATTTTAATTTCAAATTAAAATTTGAAATGTTTTTCACATGCTTAAAACTTTGTTAATAAAAAAAGCAGGTACATGACAAATTAGTGTCCAGAACAGTCTCTTTACTGTACCCGATTCACAACGGTATGTTTATAATAATTATTTATAATTTGAGCTGTCACGTCTGATTTCGCAGGAATTGTCAGTTTGACTTCAACATAAGTAAAAAAAAATACTAAAAGTAACCTGCAATTTAATGCTTTAAACAGAGATGGTGGTAGAGAAGTGAACCCTACGAATTGTAGCTTTAAAATGTGAAAAAAATGGTTAGACTCTTAAATTTCTCATGTTAATTGCACAGATGTTGTACACATCTGAACACAAGCTCAACTGAACACATACACATATGTATCCCATTATGCCCCTTAAATCAAAAATGCCATGCGGCCACGGTCTGAGAGGACTGTCCATTCTGAATAAACCTTCATTTGAATACAGAGTTTGTTTTGTCTGTCTCTTCAGTAATATTACACCACTTCAGTCTGTTATGAGTATTGATGTGATTTTTCTGTGTGTTTGTTTTATGATTATGGTGGATGATGTTGTATTCAGTGGGTTCTGCTGAAGATGCCCCATAGGGAAGCATTTATTGTTCACATTAATATGGCAATACTTGCACTGCAAAGCGGTTTTCCAAATCTGTTTAATATAACAGCGTCTTTGAGTTTCAGTGCACAGTAGGGTGTATTATAATGATAAAAAGAGTTAATAACAGAAAAACTCAAGACAGCTCTGAGCCATCTCACACTTAAAACATTTCAGAAAGAGCCGTGTGTCACACACACCCTCCACAGTAATGACAATTCAGGCTAAAAATGTGTGTGGTTGACATAAATAATGCAAAATATCATGGCGGTCATGAAGGGCTTCAATTTAAGAAGTAACTTGTCATTTCTGATTTCTTGGCTCTAGTTCTTGATGTTCTGTGTCATGATCACATTCATTGAGACTGAATTGACTCTGAAATTAAACCAGGTTATTATGAAGAAAATCTTCAGATAAATCTGCTGTTTTTTTAGTTCTCTGTATGAAGAGTGTTTGTGCTGTTTCTGATGTCCATAAGGAGAGACAGTGTGTGTAATTCTCTGTACAGTAATGTCCATTCTCTCTCTGAGCGTGGACAGACTGGGTTTTCTGTCTTACAGATGAACTAGCAGCACACAAGTCATATTTCAGGGGAATCTCCTTTTCAACATTTTTTCTAAGATAAAGCAAGCTATTTTTTAAAATGTCTCTTTACTGGTGTGTCTCCCGAGACCCTCTGTGTTTTACAGACAAGATTAAAGTCTGTTTTTAACTCAGCTGCTTATCGCTGGAAACAATCGCTCTGTTCTAAAACACACTGAACTCACTCTAACACCAAAATGGAAATTTTGGTGTTAGAAATCCTTCTATATTTTGCTGAAACTTGCTCATTATCATGGAAAGCATGGCTCAGATGCTCAACTCACTCTGAGACTCAACTCACTGTCAACACCGAAAGTGTTTGACATGAGCATGTTGACGTCACAACACTCTAATGCTAATCACTGATATTAGCCTACAGATCTAGTCTACACACAAGCATTCAAATCCACAGACACACACCTGAGCGGCTGTACGACTCGTGGCAGGTGTGAGTGATCTCGGCTGCCAGGTTCAGGTAGTGTTGTTTCTTCTCCTGAGGACCGTCATCAGCTCCGATGCCAATCATCCCGCCAGAGAAACAGGCCAGATGACCCATCTTGTGATCGAGAATGCCGCCCCTCCACTCCGCCACGTAAGTCAGTCCACCCGGAGATTTCTGCACCAGATGAGTCTCGATGGCCTGAGGAGGAGGAATCACTCTTGCTCTAAATACATTTATGTAAATATATATCTTCTGTGGAACAGGCACAAGACCATTAAATGCCTGTATGTGTTCATGTGTTGAAGCAGGCGTGGCTTTGGAGAATGAAGGGAGGGCAGAATCTTATGCTTTTAAAGCTAGCTTGTTATTGGCAGTCTCTCCAAAATCGCCCACCCTACATTTCAGTTGGAATGGCAGAAATTATTGAACCCACTTTTTTTATGCGACTTCATTTATGGTAGAAGTGATGGATTTAACCAGATACTAATAATTACAATCATAACAGTGACTGTGGAAACTGAAAAGGGTTTAATGATTCCTAATGATTCTTAATGATTAAAGCACCATCAAAATTGCTTCAAAAATACACACTAAACAAGAAATACTATTGGAGTTCTGTAATGTGCTAGTCTCACACACAGGAAAGCTCATGTTTAGCTGTAGATCTAAACAGGAAACGTCTTCTGTGGTTCTGTACACAACAGCTGTTAGTTTGGTAAAGTGCTTTCAAATCAAGGCGATGCTGGATTTCAATAAACCTGAAATCTTTGCAGATATAAAGAGAGAATAACATGCACATGTCGCCTCAGGTACTGACGTTTACTCTTAAAATGTTTGATGTATAACAGAAGACACAGCTCTGTGTGAACTGATGTCGAGCCTCATTGTGATTCTATTGAGATCTCTACAGCTGAAGGTGTTTAAATCTGCCAGACATTGGAGAACAGAGAAACATCTCAGTGAAGTTTTTATTTGCTGAGTTCTTCAGAGGAGCTCTAAACAGATCAGGCCTTTGAACAACAGCAAATAACTTACTGTAATAATAATAATAACACTCATCATTTCATATGTAAAACATACATTTCATATGAATAAGAAATTCCTAAATCTAAACAATAAAGGTTATTAACAAATTTTAAAATTAAACAAATTTTCCGCATCAAATTCAAATCTCTTACGCTTGCCTTTAGGACAATAACCGGAACCTCTCCCTCCTACCTCAGCTCACTCCTCCAGACATGTGTCCCCCCCCGCCAGCTACGGTCAGCTAACGAACGACGGCTAACCGTTCCCCCACAACGAGGCACCAGATCAATCTGTGAAACTTTCACCTATTCTGTGAATCTTTCACCTATTACGTTTGTTTGTGGTGGAATGAACTGCCAGCCTCCACCCGATCTGCTGAGACCATCAAACCTTCAAAAAACACCTGTTTCACAGACACCTGTCTGAACCCTAATGCTCTTCTATCCTATCCCTCTATCCTATCCTTCTATCCTTCCAAAAAAAAAAAAAATTTCCTGTCTCTAGTCCATCTTTCTCTCTAGTAACAGAATACAACGTCCGCTTGTAAATGTAGCTTTGTAGACTCGCCTCGTTGGCACGCAAGACAAAATGTTCAATGCTCTCGTCCTTTGTAAGTCGCTTTGGATAAAAGCGTCTGCTAAATAACTAAATGTAAATGTAAATGTAAATTTAAGGATAGGGTAGGGAATTTCAGACAGGTTAGCAATAGCAAGCTAACTTTGAAAGCATAAGATCCACCCCTCCCCTCCTGATTGACCAATCAGCCTGCAGGAGTGATGTTTTTTAAACGTTCGTAAAGGTCATTAATGAAATCACCTCCATAGCGCTGTAGTACATCCTCTTTCCTTCCTCATCCGTCTTATCTGACATCAGGTAAGATTTAATGAGGTATTCATAGAAACTGTCCCCAAGACCTCCGATAGACACATGATCTGATCAAAGAGAGAATCACAGCAGCATACATGTCAGTGTAATCATTACATCATCACAGAAACACCAAGACATGTGCCATGCACTGCTGTTAATGCTAAAACAGCTAAACTGATAAACACTACAAAGATGAGAGATGTGTGTATATATACAATGTAAATAGTTAATGAAAATAGTTTTTATTTATTTGCACATCTGTCATTGTGTTCAGTTCACTGATGATCAACCCTCCACTCAATTGTCATGTAACACACACAATCTTTCTCTCTCTTTTTCTCTCACTGTTTCACAGACTCATTAACTATCACTATGCAACACCAATTAGTGCCGCAATTTCACCCCTTTCAAGAAAAATAGAACGTTTTTCTCCTGTTTTGCAGGTGAGTCTGAAAGATTCAATTTCTAACAGGTAATGGGATTTATTATCATTTTAATAACTCCCGGCTGCAGGTTACATTCCTGACAGGAGAGACACACTGACTCGTCACAGATGCCAGAATAATTGCAGTGTGAAACTCAAAGACTTGTGGCACGAGCCAGTTATGAACCTCAGACAAAAACACAAATGCACATGACCAGACAAAACTCTGAAAACACTGTTTTATATAAAACAGTAATCCTTAAATAGCTGTATTCACTTATCTAGACGAACATAAATTGTGTCTACATATAGATTTCTTTGCAACATTAACGTTAATGAAACAACTGTAAAAAATATAGCACAAAGTGCATTCATTCTTTTGACACAAATCAATTAGTTTTAAGTCAGGGTAAGATGATTTGGTCATGGGCACCTCAGTCGTTTTCTGATGGCATTGAGAACCACAACTGCCCACCAACCACAGCTGACCCCAATATCCAAAATATTTCACTGCATTTTTTAGACAAGAATGGTTTACAAACCTGTTTCACCTGATCATCTGTGTGCAGAAATTCAGATCTGCAAAGTTCTACACATCTGTCTGATAAATATTTAATAAAAGTAGAGGTAGAACATGAAGTAGAACATGAACAGCTTCAGAAATGACTTACGTTGCACCCAGTTCCCACTGACGGGAGACAGAAAGTTAGGATATAGACCGTGAGGCTTCTCGATTTTGTTCAATAGCTTTCGGATGTTTGTCACCTAAAAATAAAACAAAAAATCAAATCACTTCAGGCCTGTATTCTCAATGTAAACACTGCTTTAACGATTAGTGATGATAACTCCTGCCTTCTCAGTAAACGTGGGGTTTCCCGAGAGCTCCGACAGATGAAGAAACTCCAGGTGCAGCGTGCCAAACTCGGCCAGGATGCTGCTTCCGGCCGACGCCCAGCCCCAACTCCAGCTGGTGCCACTGCAACAGAGGGCACACACGCACAGTGAGCACCTGCACCCGCACCACACTGCTGCCATGGCAACAGCCGGTAACAGTGAGGCTGGAATCATGGCAATAAAGCACTGAACCGAAGAACGATGCCAAAGTTGTGGTCAAAAAGCCAGCCTGACTGTTGAAGACGTGTTAAAAGTTCTCGCTTCATTCCTCACCTGAATGTTACATGCTAATGAACAGAGAAGATAAGAGTGAAGAACTGAACAATTCATCAGTGATGAAGATGACAGTATGAGCGATAAAAACAGGCTCATGATTATTACATCCAGTAACATGGCTGGTTACAGTGTTCCTGCAGCGTGAATGGTACAGAAGTGCATTAGCAGTGCAAAGATTGTAGGTTCAATTCCCAGGGAACACACATACTAATAAACAAATGTACAGTACAGTGGATATCTCTCTAAATGTGATCAGATTCATGTGCACTACATCTTCAAAACAACATCTACAGCACCTAGCAAAGGCACCACAGAAGCAGCATATATACATCATCAAAGGTGTTTCAAGCTGCAGTTCTGCCTCCCTATCGCCATCTCTGCTAGAAACATATTTGCAGGTTACTTTACATTTCTTTACATATGTTGACAAACTGACATAAACTGACATTTGCTGGGAAATCTGACCCGACAGCTCAAACTATAAACCATTTTATACACTGACCTGTTATGCACTTGTTCAATGTTTATTTTAAACAAAACAATTACAGATTGCAGCTTTAATACACTGCATATATTTTTATTTTAAGTCTGATGATAAACTGGTCAACTGCTCTTTCACATAAAGTGAGGGTCAGTCCATCTGGAGTGCTTGAACTTTAGTTTTATTAAATTTCATTAAAATGTTAAAAAGAGATGATTCTGTTTCCACTGGTTTCCACTCAGCCCTGCTGGATGCGATGTGAACTGAGGACTAAAACAAACAGAGAGAAACTCAAGATGCTGAATGAATCCAGAAATGAACAACTGCACATTTCCTGCACTCTGCTACTCCCTGCAGGATTCATCCAGTGAAACTGTGAAACTAATCACAAGATTATTTGTTTCTGGTTTATATTGTGAGAGCGAGACGCGCTTCGCTTCCCTTCTGAGGGCGCGATCAATAGCACTGATGTCTGAGGTGAGAGAGAAAAATGAGAACATTTTTGTAGGAAAAATAAACTGAAGCTGCTACCAAACAATTAACTGTTTGTTAAACAAACAGTGGAAAGAGTTTTAGTGCGAGTTTTAGTCTTCATGTGGATTCAGTTACTCATATTGAAAACTGTAAACAATTGCTGTGGACTGGATGTTTATTATATTAGTTATCTTGTCACTTTTACTGACTACATACATATTTGTGGTCACACTAATGAGAGCAATGCAAAATCTGGGTCATTGTGCATTGTGGGACTGTATTCTCTGTAAGGGTTACATGTGATGTTGTTTTAGAATGAAGTCTCTCATCTTCTGGATCAGTGCTTGAATTGGGAACATAATAACAAACCTGACACTGCTGCTGTTATCAGGCCAGCAGGATTTGGAACTGAACCAGCAGCTCAAGTTCAAAACATTGTTTTGATTCCTCTTGAGATGAGATCCACAAGCATAAACAATCTTAATGTGTTTCTGTCATGAAAATGTGCAGAGTGATGTGAGCTGTTCTTCTGCCATCAGAACTAACCTGAGCAGCACAGCAGCCCGTCTTCTCCCAGCCCATCTGCACGCCTGGCTGCGGTCACACATCTAACTGGAATTAGTGCTAGAATCTGTTAATTAAACTTGCCTGCAGCTGTCACAGTGAGCTGTTGGGCTAATAGAAGCCAGGTGGACGGCAGAGGTGCCAGGAAGAGATTTTACGTCAGCGTGAGATGAGAAGGTAAGATTTGAGGCATATGGGTTTGTGAATGGAGTGAGGTTTGGTGGGGCTGATGGGGGTGGCAGCGTGCAGGCAGGGGAAGACGTGTTGGATGCTCACCTGCCCAGGTTAATGACTCCTCTGGGGATTCCAGTGGGCGTGTTGAAGGCGGGTAAGAGCTTCTCGCCCAACTCCACCACCTTCTGTTTAAATATCTGAAAAACAAACAGAGCAGGAGAATGTGAGAACTTTAACATGCAGAATCTGTGAAAGAAGAGCTTTTACACACACACAAACACCCTTCATTCTGAGTAGCTTCACAATACTACATATAAAGTTTTTTTTCAACAATTCACTAGGTCTCCAGGACCTAAAACATTGATTGTTTAGCTTTTAATGGTCATTTTCCCCTGTATTTGACTCCTTGAACGTAACAGGCACGTTTTGCTTTAAAGCTATGCCTGTATTTGACAGCTCACATGCTACAGTTTCTGCTTGGTCTCAGATGTGCCAAAGTATAAACACTGTAGTAGAATTATGAGGTTTTGTTTCAGTCTGTAACGTAATGGAGTTCATTACAGGTGGATGTCGTCTTGTGACTCTGCTGCTGATGTCATCAGAACTGTCTGATTCTACTCATACTCACTCTGCACATGTCTGAAGTGTGATGTATCATGTCAGAAAATCTACATTAGTCAATGACCAGCAAATCTGTGTGTGCGTGTGTTTGAGAGAGAGAGAGAGAAATAAAGAGAGAGAGGTGTATAAAGGTGGTGAATATGAAGACAGGTAAAGAGTGGATTTTTTCATTAAATTCAGATGATGAAAAAGTCACGTGCACGCTGTATAACGCACTGAAGCTGTATAACGCACGTGTGACTGTACTGAAGCTGTATAACGCACGTGTGACTGTACTGAAGCTGTGTAGCGCACGTGTGACTGTACTGAAGCTGTATAACGCACGTGTGGCTGTACTGAAGCTGTATAACGCACGTGTGGCTGTACTGAAGCTGTATAACGCACGTGTGACTTTACTGAAGCTGTATAACGCACGTGTGACTTTACTGAAGCTGTATAACGCACGGTGACTGTATAAGACGTGTGACTGTACTGAAGCTGTATAACGCACGTGTGACTGTACTGAAGCTGTATAACGCACGTGTGACTGTACTGAAGCTGTATAACGCACGTGTGACTGTACTGAAGCTGTATAACGCACGTGTGGCTGTACTGAAGCTGTATAACGCACGTGTGGCTGTACTGAAGCTGTATAACGCACGTGTGACTGTACTGAAGCTGTATAACGCACGTGTGACTGTACTGAAGCTGTATAACGCACGTGTGACTGTACTGAAGCTGTATAACGCACGTGTGACTGTACTGAAGCTGTATAACGACGGTGACTGTACTGAAGCTGTATAACGCACGTGTGACTGTACTGAAGCTGTATAACGCACGTGTGACTTTACTGAAGCTGTATAACGCGAGTGACTTTACTGAAGCTGTATAACGCACGTGTGACTGTACTGAAGCTGTATAACGACGTGTGACTTTACTGAAGCTGTATAACGCACGTGTGACTGTACTGAAGCTGTATAACGCACGTGTGACTGTACTGAAGCTGTATAACGACGTGTGACTGTACTGAAGCTGTATAACGCACGTGTGACTTTACTGGCTGTACTGAAGCTGTATAACGCACGTGTGACTGTACTGAAGCTGTATAACGACGTGTGACTGTACTGAAGCTGTATAACGCACGTGTGACTGTACTGAAGCTGTATAACGCACGTGTGACTGTACTGAAGCTGTGACTGTACTGAAGCTGTATAACGCACGTGTGACTGTACTGAAGCTGTATAACGCACGTGTGGCTGTACTGAAGCTGTATAACGACGTGTGACTGTACTGAAGCTGTATAACTGTACTGAAGCTGTATAACGCACGTGTGACTGTACTGAAGCTGTATAACGCACGTGTGACTGTACTGAAGCTGTATAACGCGCGTGACTGTACTGAAGCTGTATAACGCACGTGTGACTGTACTGAAGCTGTATAACGCACGTGTGACTGTACTGAAGCTGTATAACGCACGTGTGACTGTACTGAAGCTGTATAACGCGCGTGTGACTGTACTAGTTAAAGTGTATAAGGTGTGACTGTACTGAAGCTGTATAACGCACGTGTGACTTTACTGAAGCTGTATAACGCACGTGTGACTGTACTGAAGCTGTATAACGCACGTGTGACTGTACTGAAGCTGTATAACGCACGTGTGACTGTACTGAAGCTGTATAACGCACGTGTGACTGTACTGTTTAAAGTGTGACTGACTGTATAACAAGCGTATAACGCACGTGTGACTGAAGCTGTATAAACGCACGTGTGACTGTACTGAAGCTGTATAACGCACGTGTGACTGTACTGAAGCTGTATAACGCACGTGTGACTGTACTGAAGCTGTATAACGCACGTGTGACTGTACTGAAGCTGTATAACGCACGTGTGACTGTACTGAAGCTGTATAACGACGTGTGACTGTACTGAAGCTGTATAACGACGTGTGACTGTACTGAAGCTGTATAACGACGTGTGACTGTACTGAAGCTGTATAACGTGAGGAGTGTGTAAGCTGTACTGAAGCTGTATAACGCGACGTGTGACTGTACTGAAGCTGTTTACTGAAGCTGTATAACGCACGTGTGACTGTACTGAAGCTGTATAACGCACGTGTGACTGTACTGAAGCTGTATAACGCACGTGTGACTGTACTGAAGCTGTATAACGCGACGTGTGACTGTACTGAAGCTGTATAACGCACGTGACTGTACTGAAGCTGTATAACGCACGTGTGACTGTACTGAAGCTGTATAACGCACGTGTGACTGTACTGAAGCTGTATAACGCACGTGTGACTGTACTGAAGCTGTATAACGCAGTGACTGTACTGAAGTGTATAACGACGTGTGACTGTACTGAAGCTGTATAACGACGTGTGATGACATGAAGTGTATAACGCAGCTGAAGCTGTATAACGACGTGTGACTGTACTGAAGCTGTATAACGCACGTGTGACTGTACTGAAGCTGTATAACGCACGTGTGACTGTACTGAAGCTGTATAACGCACGTGTGACTGTACTGAAGCTGTATAACTGAAGCAACGACGTGTGACTGTACTGAAGCTGTATAACGACGTGTGACTGTACTGAAGCTGTATAACGCACGTGTGACTGTACTGAAGCTGTATAACGCACGTGTGACTGTACTGAAGCTGTATAACGCGTGTGTACTGAAGCTGTATAACGACGTGTGACTGTACTGAAGCTGTATACGAGTGACTGTACTGAAGCTGATAACGCACTGTGACTGTACTGAAGCTGTATAACGCACGGTGACTGTACTGAAGCTGTTAACTGTACTGAAGCTGTAAACGCACGTGTGACTGTACTGAAGCTGTATAACGACGTGTGACTGTACTGAAGCTGTATAACGCACGTGTGACTGTACTGAAGCTGTATAACGACGTGTGACTGTACGAAGCTGTAAAGCTACGACGTGTGACTGTACTGAAGCTGTATAACGCACGTGTGACTGTACTGAAGCTGTATAACGACGTGTGACTGTACTGAAGCTGTATAACGCACGTGTGTGACTGTACTGAAGCTGTATAACGACGTGTGACTGTACTGAAGCTGTATAACGTGATTTACTGAAGCTGTATAACGTGTGACTGTACTGAAGCTGTATAACGCACGTGTGACTGTACTGAAGCTGTATAACGCACGTGTGACTGTACTGAAGCTGTGTAGCGCACGTGTGACTGTACTGAAGCTGTATAACGCACGTGTGACTGTACTGAAGCTGTATAACGCACGTGTGACTGTACTGAAGCTGTATAACGCACGTGTGACTGTACTGAAGCTGTATAACGCACGTGTGACTGTACTGAAGCTGTGTAGCGCACGTGTGACTGTACTGAAGCTGTATAACGCACGTGTGACTGAATGATGATGTAGAACAGAATAAACACAACATGAGGGTCTCATGACATGTTTTAATACACAGATTGTCTGTTGGTTTTAGATGAAGTAGTTTCACTGGAAATACTCTTACTGACAGAGAAGCTGTTTTGAGTGATATTTGCAAGAGTCATTTGTGTGTCAGAGATTTGAACAAATCTGCTGAAAGTAGTAAATGTTGCTGAATAACTTGGACATGAATAAAACCTTAAATCATACAGCTTGAGAAGAGATGGGCTGTTACTTTTCTGAGTTACTGGATTTAGAGAACAAAGACTCTTTTTGACCTGGACCTGTAAGCAACCAGCCAGTAACAACAAAACACTGTAGCAGAAAACAGTTACTACTGTAAACAGCACATTTAAGATACATGCCCCGCCTCCAGAATTACATCATCAATCAGACATTGATTGACTTTCACACGAGATGCCACAAGATACTGCAACAAAGACATTCACCTGACATATATGTGACATATATAAAACAGCACAAACATAACTCATAACTCATCACAGTTACAACACCCAACAGGTGCGTCTCTACTGTGTAACTCTGAACTGAACTCCTCCTGATCCCAAAACAACAAACATGAGCAGCAGTGTTCAGGAGAAAGAGAACAGCTGCACGGTTTGAGTCGACAACAGAAGGTCAAACTTCACCTGATCTCCACACGGCCGTACAGAGACATGCAGAGCTCTCTGATATAACATCTCCCAGTAAATGCATGCATGCAAGTGAGAAATTAGGGCTAAGATGGAGACGTACAGAAGAACCTGCATGTTCCACTGCAGCTCAGAAAGAGAAAAAGAGAGATAAAATGACAAGAGTGACTAAACATACAGAACAGAAGAACAGAGCAGATCAACACAGCTGAGTCATAGTGAAAAACTGTCTTTAGGGTTTAAATGATCAAACTGCAGCTTTTTGTGCTGTCGTTTTCTGACATCTGACCCATGAACCAAACAACACAGCCATATTAAAAACTCTATAATGCACATGATGTTGTGTATGTAATGTATACAGTCATGTTTCTCATGATGGCTCGGCTGCATCACTTCAGTGTGGATTGGGAGGAGCCTCACACACAAATTGTGTTTCACACTGTAACTCACATGATTATTAAATAAGTAATACAGACGTTGCTCAGCAACCTTCTGAGAATGTCCAGTTCAGTTCAATTATTTAATAATAATTAGCAAATCCTTTATCTTAGCAGAATTAATAAACTACAGCATATAGAATGTCATTCATTGGGTTAATAAACATGTGGTTTATATAGATGCTCAGGGTTCACACACTGAGAAATGTCCCTGCAGCTCTCATGTAACACAGCGTTTGTTTCATGTGTCAGAACAGTCACTTTGTGATAGATCTCGCTGCCGCCTGTTTACCAGCGTGTAAATCTCTCATTTTCTTCTCTGTGATGTTTGCTTTGTATGTGTGAAGCTTTTCATTGTGAAGATGCAGCTGAACTTTTATTAAACTAATGAAGATTAAAATGATACAGAATCATCTCCCTTAACAGCTGTGTGTCAAAGTATCATACTGACGGACTCTCCGTCTGTTATCTCAGAATACAGTTGCTGCTGTTTTGGTCTGTTTTCTGTAATGGTGTTCCAGAGCTTCTCTCACTGCACAACACAGATGAAAACATCAACAGAACTATAACATTGACATGACTGACAAACCAACCAACAATCACAGCTGAAGCTCACCAAACCGGTCCGAGTCATACATCACCACCGAACCAAAGGAAAGAAAGTGCTGATTGTTGAAAGTATATGAAGCTTACATTCATGTTTAAAAGAAGACTGAGACATTTTCATGAGAACTGGAGTTTACACATGAACTGTGTAAATGTCCTTTACATAAAATACTGTGAAGTTATTGCAGACTATGATAATTTCCTACAAGTAAAGGAAAACATAAGAGGAAATTTTAGATTTTATGCAAACACTATGACGTTGGCATTACTATTCATTCACATTTCTAATTACTGTAATACATTTATGACTGTAATGTTCAAAATATGTTTTTAAATTTGTGGATAAATGGTTATATATCTGTGTTGTACTGCATTTACTTTAGTTGCAAACAAAACTCTGTATGTCTCTTTTGATTGTGGGGTGAAATGTGACCAGGATCTGGTTACCGCAAGTCAAAGCGCAGCTCCCTCTGAATGCAGCATCCACATGCTAACAGAAAATGAGTTGCAGAAAATCGGACTCATCTGATCATACTCAGCATGTTCAGCTATAAACTCAAAGAACCCTTGAAGAACGCAGTCACCACTGCTGCTGTAGACACACAAAGAATGACACGCAGGGAATGCAAATTATGCAACAGACGTGCTAGTGATTCAGCAAGGAAGTTGCCTGGCTTGTCATTCGTCTCTACAGCAGCCATTTGTAAAGGTCTAGTTTTCAGCTTCTTAAATGCACAAACTCAAAGATCAAATGCAGAGGATGTTCTGACAGCCTATAAATCACTTACAGCACCTTTACATTTGTATCTCCACTGACACAATTACAGTATTTCATTAAATATATTACTGTACCTTCTGCCATCCTGTACTGGTTGTTAAAAAACACAGAAAATATAGATAACCCGAATGAGAGAGGCTGTGTTTGGAATGGAATACTAACTTACTGAATGCTATAAAGTATACACTATATTTTGCCTACTATTTTTAAAACCATGAGAGAGACAGGACATTATGAAACGGTAATTCATTTAAACAGCAGTATAATACACAGTCACTTCATGTTGTATGTGAGCAGTTTCTAGTTATCTTGAAAATCCATTTAAATCTAATTCGATCTAAACAATTCAACCTAAACAAATACTGAGACAAAACAAGAAAATAAAAATCAGGGCTAATATTATACCTGGTTTATTCTTAACACTGGAAGTGGAGAACAGTGCATTGTGGGATATAGTACTTGGTGTGGAGTGCTTTGTAATATACTGCACATTTTGGCAAATGAAGCCATCAGGGTGTTTTATGCATACAAAAAACTAGCATACTGTGCACACACACTAAATACTGCAGATATAATACACACAGTATTGTGGTCCAGTGTTCTGAACACAGCCAGTCTCTGAAACAGCCCTGAGTAAATCCAGAGCGCAGGGGATTGTGGGAACTGTAATAAGACTGAGGAATGTAAAGCTGACGACTGAAGATCAGTCAGCTGATTCATCAGACTGTCACAGGTCTGCAGGGAGCTGCACCAGATGTCTGCAGGCAAATCTTTCGCTCTGTGAGGGTAACTAACAACTAATACAGACCTATAAGTGGACTAAGTAATAATCACCTGTACTTTTAACTAGGGCTAGCCGGCACAATTGCATTTACTGTACCATGTGACAGTACAAAAATGTCATGTGTTAGATATTTTATCATATACTGGTTACTGGTTAAACTGCCTTGTTATTTTCATGTGGAAACTTTGTTTTGTATTATATTTAAATCTGGATTATACAAAATAGGCATTATCACATTTCTATTTAGTAAATAAATTCCAGCAAATATACTTATTTAGTGATTTATACAGACATTAGCGATATAAAATTACTCATACTGTGATTAAAGTCTTTAGTCACACCTCCCACCCCTGCTGCTAAATGTGTCTTCAAGTAATTCAAAATATGGTGTTTTTGTGACTGACCTAATGCATTTGTGTGTGAAATCTGTGTCAAGCTAGTTTCTGAGTGACTGTAATCTGCTTTCCAAGAGTTTACTGGCTGAATTATCGGACAAACAGAGGACAGTGAGTCAATCCAAAGCAGTGGCTGCATGTCTCAGATAAACAAGAGTTTCAGCCCTGCGACCCCAACGGCTTATCGTTTCCTTCACTTGGCTGAAAATAAAGAAAACCCTCTAAACTTAATTATGTGAATCTCAAGAGGACCAGTGCCATCATGAATTACACAGTTTGACGCTATTTTACAAATCCCATTTCATGTTCTTCCAAGGAAAAACCTACAAATATGGGATATTTTACACAGCATCCACCATAAAAATGTTGATCTCATGCTACAAACAAGTAAAATCAAAATAAAGTTAAACAAAATCTATTAAAATTTGCCTTTGAAACTATTACAAAAGACACAATGTAATACTGAGGAAAATGTACAAAATAATTTCCAGTTAAATCTGTATTCTCTTGAAAATGCTTTTGTTAGAGAAAGAAAAGGTAGATTAATAAAGTATATTTCTTGATAAACTACATTTTTCATGTTAGAAGTCGTGGCAAAAAGACGCTCAAACTATAGAACTGAAATCTTAAACATTTTTGAATAGAGTTTATTTATTTTAATTTATCTAACTTATTAATATGATGAGAGCATGAAACTCTATGATCAACTATTACCTGATTCATCTGATTGGACGATCACTCAGGAGGAAGGTTTGTTTTCACATGAATGACACATGATTTACACACGTGCACTTTACTGTAGGTCAGAACTTTGACTTCACTTCACTAAAGTCAAATAAAGAGTTTACAAACCGACTAAAATCTTTCAGCCAGCGTCCTTTAAATCATTTTGTGCCGTGCTGTTTAAAAACCTCATAACTCTGTTCTGTCAAGACATTAAAACCAATCAAATTATGGTGGATGGAGGAAAAGGCATTTATTAAATGCCTGCTGGGAAAAAAGTGAACAATGTAAGAGGCCGATGCAGATGCATACATCAGTGTAATTCTGACAGATACAGCATAGACAAACAGACAGACGATCTGGGTACAGTATACAAACACACACATACAGTGCAGATCTCTGGAGACAGAACCTCATCCAGCAGGTTCTATTATTGTCCACAGACTCTCTCTTGTAGTGATTCTCCTGACACATGTACAGGGATTAAACCTGTGAGATTATCTCTCCACACTGCACATCTTCAGTCTGTAGTCATGTCGGCAGAACTCTGTCCATAATTAACCTTCCCTACACAAAAAACTGGACAAAAATAAAAACATGGGTACAAAAAAATGAGTCTTAATCTTCTCATCATGCACTCTTCTCTCCTCCTCCTCTGCTCTACAGTGCTGTACTCTGATTGGTCTGATTAATGCCATTGAGGAAACATAATTGCACAGTAAGAACGCTTAACAAATCAATCTGAAATGTAACAGAAACACAAACGCTCTGTCCAATCACATCACACATCAGCACAGAAGTGATGGAGGAGTCATCAGTATATGACACACAGAGTATGTACATTTCAAATGCACATGAGTTCAGAGTTCATGTTGTCAACAAAACATTTCAAGTGAAGAATAAAATTCATCCACAGAGGTAATTACACTCCTCAGGTCACTTACAAACAAGAGCTATTTAAGGTTAGCCAATCCTTAATCAATAATTACACAATTAAATATATTACACAGTTTAATATATTAAAGATAACTATTAAAACGAAAATTTAACAGTTTAAACCGTTTTTTAACTGAATATTTCTCAGATGTTACAGTAGACATTAGCATGAATTAATCGTCTACACACACAGCTCTGGTCATTTAATGTTATTCGTTTATTAGCGCTCTGACTCAGTGGTTGGTGATGACTGTACTCTGCTGTTATGAAATGATAAATGATTTTCTTTTCAGGCTGTGACCTTTCAGCTCTGTTGACTCTCTGATCAACACTTCTAATGTAAACACTGCAGCAGCTGGACTGTATCTGCTACACAGCTGGAGGAACAAACTACAGTTTTCTGCCTGGTGTCATCAGATGTTTTAAGATCAGGTTATACATTTGTGTTTAAACAGTATAATCTCTATAGAATGACGATTTTTCCAGTCATTTCCAGACAGAACCAGTGAGAAACATCACAATGCATCACCATCCCATCCTTTCCCCTTTCACCTCTGATTTCCAGGTCGTCATGGTAACACAAGAGGCATGTGCTGCACTCAGCATTTAACAAACTAAACATTACTTCAGATAACTTTGCTGGAAAAGGTCAAATGAAAAGCTTCAATATTTGTTGAATCCCATCATGAACGTGGAGTGAATCCAAACACATCAGAAAATTGAACGACACGCACACTGTTGGACAGATAGATCGTCTGTTTGGGAAAATTATGGATGTGTCTTGGCATCAGGGTTCCTGAGCTCGGCAGTCTGGAACTGCGCGTCTATAAATCTGGAAGTGTATATGTATAAATTTACCACTGTCACACAGCAGCATCAGCATTTCATAAGCATATAAGGAGAGACTCACTGGCTGGAAGTGTTAAAACTTCAGCTAACCAGCTCTAAAGTTCACCAGTAAACTGATGACCAGCACACGAGTGGAGAACATCTGACCACTGCATGGATTATAAACATCATAACACACATACATTCATACAAATGTATCTAAGATTCATATAAGAGATTCACATGTCTCTTTCATTTTATATGAAAGAGACATGTTAAACAAACATGAAATCACCAACGTTCCTATGAAAGATTAAATATGCAGGAAAAACTCTATCCTGCTTTATTAATCACAAATCACAGGGGTGAAGGAAAATATCAGCTGAAAATATCAGCTGGAGTGCCGGTACATGAACACAGATGTGTGTGTAACATATATAAACAAGCTACGTCTGATGAGCTCTCAGATCATGTGACACTAACATCATCATCATACTAATGATTACATTCCACATCACTAACAAAATCATACTGTTACCTGTATGCATGAGAATGCTGTGTATATTGGTGGCTGTACAGATACACGTGTACAGATGTTTATTTTGCACAGCTCTGGCAGTAGTTTTGTTTCTGTGCTCCTTGTGTTTGGTCTGTTTGTATTTTCTGTGTAAGATCCATGATATCGTATACTATTGCAGTATGATGCAAGCTGTGTCACAGATGATATAAAAAAGTTAAAAAACTGCAAAAAACAATATGCAATAAAAAAAAAATGTGATAAAACAGAAAGTGACATGGAAGTATGGTAACCAATACTGAGAAATTGTCCCCTGCAGTTAACCCATCACACACACTGCACATCATGAACATACATCCAGAGCAGTGGGCAGCACTGCAGCTCCAGGGGAGCAACTAGGGGTAAGCTGCCTTGCTCAAGGGCAACTCAGTTGTTCCTGCCAGCATTGGGAATCAAATCAACTGCTACCCTTTACATATTTAACCTTCACATTCAGGTTCATTTCTCTTCAGCAGCTCAAAGCAGAGAAAGCATGATGTTCAAGTTTCCACGGACAGGCAGAACTCCACATTCAAAAGAGCAAAAGATGAGTTTAACTGACTATTTTGTGCTATAAGAGACTAGAACTCCCCACCTGTAACAAATTTATATAAAACAATGTGTTAAAATCTTGGGCCCCTAATTGAAAAATATATTCATCAATATTCTATCAATATGGTTTATTATTTAACTGAGGTAACTCAGTTAACTCAACTGGACTGCAAAGTAAAGCTGTGGAACACACACACTCGCACACGCACAGATTACACTGCACTCAACTGAGTTCACTGAACTCAAATATTTCTTCAACTAAATCAAATGAATTAAAAAAAAGGGAGAAGAGCAGGTGACACTGAATCTTACCTCAGCTCCTGTCAGGTAGAATGCAGAGAGGAGTCCACCAACGTAACGAATGTTCACCTCAAACAAAGACGCCTCTCCATTCTGCAGAACATAAACAACATTAAAACACTCGTCTCTGTTGCCATAGCCACCCTTCAGCAACATTACTAATGACTTGCATGAGTAAATGAGAAAAACATGTTTCCTCAGGCTGTGTGGTGAGACTGGAAGATCTTGACTGAATGGTTATATATTTTGTTTCACATAAAGGTTACGTCATGACCAGTTATGTTTTTTCAGTTTCAAACTCAATATTTCAAGCTGAGGTAGGAATAGGACATTACCTATTACTACATCATTGGCTATTTTTTGCCACAACAAAACTTCATTAAACATAAGTGAACCTCAAGGGAAACAAAAAATGTTTTTAAAAAAAATCATATGACCTCTTGAAAAATCAATCTACAAAGTAAAAAGATTTTCTTCTACCCGTACAGTGGTGACCTCTGGCTGGTTCATTCAGTGACTATAGAATATCTCTGGTGTTTCCTGCTGGAGGAGGCAGTGCACATCTCTGTCTTGAGCAGGAGGACACATTAAACACTTAGATAATGTGTCCCAGCACTGAGAGTTAAAGGAGACTACTGATTTATAAAAGAGCATGTGAATAACAGCAGGTGTATAACCTGAACTTACTAGCTAACTAACTACAACAAGGTCTCATTCCATTGTTAGTCTTTTTCTTAATCTTTTTTCTTCAGCAAAACTCTTCAAACCAGTCAAAACGGCTGAAGTGGATAAAATCTCACTCTAGTAATACGGTCTGATATTACTTCAAGGAATTATGCACCCAAAATCCATGTTAATTGCCCAAAGCTACTAAATGACATCAAAATATATATTGCTTTTGTACTGTTACCATACGGTTGTACCAGTAGGTGATTTTGAGGGATTCTTCTAGTGAACAATAAAGCTATATATAGAGAAGATTAAGATAAGAGCAGTAAATAAATCCTAAATCCTGAAGAGAGCCTAAAGAGATACAATGTGTCTCTGTAATTGTGATCACTTGAGTCTGTCAACAGGTGAAAGTTCTTATTGACTTTCAGACACTTTCAGGAAGACAAAATCTCTAGAGAAGAAGATAAGAGAATTAGAGTAGAGAACTGGTAGGACAGTCATCTATTCCGACGACTCATTCATGTGTTGATCAGCGGGACCCTCAGTCACAGGATATCTAAAGAGAGCTGGAGATGAATCTGTGTCTGAGTGTTGAATAAAGACAGCAGACATCATCCGTCCAAGCCTTCAGTGCTTCAGACAAACACAGAAGTGTGTGTAACTAAAAACACAACAAGCCGTATGAGAATCTGTTCTTCCACATTTAAGTTTACTGTGAGCCAGTTTACAGTAATCCACACTCACACAGAGTATTTCATTGGTAACCTGAGCTGCCACCTGATTTACAGCAGTTTTAAAAGAAGCTACCCAAAACCTCCTTCCTCAGGAAAACAAAGAGCCAGAACTGGTTTATAAAGGATTACTCTGAAAGAGCTCAAACAAATCCCAAACAAATAAGGTTAAACAGATATCTGCATGTAATTCACATAATATGGGTTTATAAAACAGAAAAGTTCCACTCTGTATTCTGATGTTGTTAAATGCAGGTGACATCACACATGTGCATGTTCTCTATTAATACAGCAAAGTGCGCTGTTGCTTGGCAACAGGCTGCAAATATAATCACTGATTATATTAATAGGTGGAATTTTTATTCTTTATTCGTCATAATAAATGTAAGTATTCACTGAGCATTGTGTCACATTGATGTTGATATCAGGAGTATTAGACCACTCACCACTCTCAGGAATTGTTGCTTTCTTTTGACTGTAATACATTCAAGTCATTTAAACTCCACCATACTGAGAGAAGATACAGTTCATCCAAAAACAGTTCATCCAAAAATTCTGATATCATTTACTCTCTCTCATGTTGTACAGTATACACAGATCTAAATGATTACACAGCTTTGCATGTGCAGAATCTGAATTAAACAAGCTGTGCATCACTTGTCTCAGTTTCAACACGTCGTTTTATCTCTTTCTGATGGTTAACAGACTCACATGACCAGTCCTGGAAACTACTGCCACTGTGTTTATAAAATAAGTTTAAGTCACATCTTTAATTGTCCATACTGCACTGAAACCAAGCCTATACTGCTGTCATATAACAAACAGGTGCATAAAATTCCTGAATTCTCCTTCTCCTGAAAATATAATGACGTGGATTGGGAAAGATATGAGGCAGATTAACAAAAGCCAAATTTTCATTTTTGTTAAACTGCTTCTTTTATAAGCAACACTTTGGCTGTAATGGGTTCAGTCTTTTCTGTTATTATGAGTGGACGTCTGTCTGCTGTGTGGACTCATGGCTAATGGCACTAAATTAACACTTTAATATCACAATCTCCTGAACCCGCGTGTCAAAAAGGTGTATGGAGATCTGCCACAGAGATGCTATTGTTAGTAACACAAAAATGGAGCGCAGAGAGATAATGAATAAAATTACAGTGTCTAGAAACAGGACATGCTGAAAGCAGTTAAAGCTCAGAGACGTGGATGTTTTGTGCCTCGTCTGCTG
Organism: Chromobotia macracanthus; assembly: GCA_036877525.1. NCBI lineage: Eukaryota > Metazoa > Chordata > Actinopteri > Cypriniformes > Botiidae > Chromobotia > Chromobotia macracanthus. The sequence continues at coordinate 9,280,265 of JAZGTH010000061.1, read as the reverse complement.
TTCAGTGTTTAGTGCACAGATTTAAAAACACGCAGTCCAGTTTGGTTTGAAAAAACAAACTTATTGCAAAATTGAAAGAAAACTGGAAGACAGGCTATGGAAGTATTTCTGCTTAGATGTTGATCACATTTTTTTACTTTAAATCTTACATTTTATTTTGTTTTTATTTAACCCAGTTTGATCTCTTTAACAGAAACAGGAACCCTAACTCTAAGATGCACAGAAGGGGCCAGGTTTCATCATGAATCCTCTGGAGAACACCAGTTACAAATTCTCTTCAGGTTAATGATGGTGAATGGGGCTCATAAGGTGGGAGAAGCTGTCTTAACTTACTGAAAAACTTTTTGACTTCAGAAAAAATCTTTACATTTATTTACAGTTTAAATTTTTTAATATCACGTGCCTTAACATTTCAAAATTAAAAAAGTATTTCCATATAATCATCATTAAATAAATCCTCTCGGTATGTTTACCAGCACAGAGTGTTAAATGTTACACTTGTATTAATTTCTATACAACATGAGTGTTTGTATGAGTGACACTTTGATGAGTGTTGACTGAACACTAGCACAGATGAAGCTGTACATTCAGACACGTGTTCATTTAACAATCCAGTGTCAAAAAGTCTTGTTATACAAAATGAATAAACATGCCTGTGTATGCGTACAGTACATGTTTCTTACTCAAAGATTCTTGCTGGTTACTATTTATTTATGAATTTTATTATACATTAGCACGTTAAATGTACAGAAAGAAACTACTGGAATTTTCAGAACTATAATAACCCTGAGGAATGAACCAGCATTGATGCAGAACATACCCAAAGCCCAGCCACTTCCTACTAAATTAAAAGACAACGTTCATAATTAAGACAGACCCACCAGACTAATTACAGCCAATTACAGCCAACAATCCTCCTCACAGTCTATACTCTCTCCACTCCTCTCATCTGTCAGTATCACATCAGCAGACCGGCATCTCTGCTCACACTCACTATAGCTTATCAGCAGAGAAACTGAAGCACCTAAACTGACACCATGAAGACGCATGTCCCTGGACCCTGTTTCCTCTATTATTGCAGGGTCCTGGTCCGTGGTGAAGTGCTCAACCAAACAGGGTTTAGAATCAGGAGATGTGTGTCCACCACTGATCTATATAATAACTGGATTGCACATGACATCATAATATTGAAGTCACCGCACTGCCATATTGATACGCCCAAACATTCTATTAAATTAACAGGGAACATCTGATATTAATGATCTAACAAATCACTGTTTTTATATGAGGTCTTTCTGTACATACTAACATCACAAACATCATGTAAATGTATATAAACAACTATTTATGTAATGTTTTATGTAAAGATTTTCCTTGCTTATTAAAGTGAGGAAGTTGTATTCATCTTCATTAGAGTAACAAACATCAGATCAGCAGACAAGACACCTCAACACATGTATTACAAATGACAAAGAGCTCATTCTGAAATCCAAATACAGACTGATGTTTGAAGGTTTTCCAACTGAATTCGCCTTGTACACTTATCCACTGTGGTTGTTTCATTGTGTAGTGTTGTATTGTTTATATTGATTGTATACATATAGTAACAAATGATTCAACAATTTTGTTGAAAGCAGTTACCATAAAAGCCTTAAATTAACACATTACTCAATAATATAAACAAGCAAAAGCTAGTGAAAAGTCATAGAATTTGTGATGCCCTGTTGCTTTTAAACAGTCAAGTAAAGTCAACAAGTGGATGTTGGTCGATAAGAAGACAACAGGAGATAAAATACATGCTTCACAATGTATTCAGAGAACAAACGCTGACAAACGCATTTATAAAGTCCCAATTATATATGCAAAATGATGTGTGGTAATCCTTGAATTGTAATACAATATGCAATATTATAATATCGACTTGTAGCCTATTGTAATATTTCTGCTAATAATCCCAGATATGTTTAATGCGTTATGAATAATTACATAAGATAATATATTGTATGTACGGCGAGTCACCAGTGCCCCACAATACTAGCTGCAGCTGTAGCCCGCAGCGCCACACTGTGTCAACGGTGTGCAGTACACATTCATCTAAACCATTTCTATATACCACTTATCCTGTCCGAAAATAGTATAAACACTGCAGATAATATCCAAAGAAACAATTCATTTACACAAATATGTCCTAAAAACCAATCCTGTGTGACTGATACCAAGAGATTTTAGATCAAGATTTTGACTGTCTGTGATGCCCTCTGTTGATTAGGCAGACCCTCTCAATCACTTCCTGTTGCTTTACCTCTTACCGCTGTACAATCGAGTTAAATAAATCAGTGTCTACCTGCTTCTCCAATCAGATCCACACATCCTCAAACTTACAAACATGTCTGCAGTCTGTATAACACTATGAAGGTTCTGTGTGACTGTTCAACTCTGTTCTTTTTTCGTTTGTGCTTCGGGAGGACGGGTCTTTATCCAAATGATTTCTGGGTATTTCTGTCTTTGACTTACAGGTCACCTTCATTCATCATGCATTGCCACAATTACAGGAAATGTCTCCAGCCTATCTGACTGGGGCATCAATTATTAATACACTGATCCTGGAAGGACATAAATCTGGAAAAATCTGCATCAGGACATAAAAACACAGAACATCTGAACCTATCTTGACCTTGTGCAATGTTCACACTGCTTTCATCTCATATTTATTAGTCTCCTAAAGGAAAGCTTGTCTTCTGGTTTCTCCTATAACACTGAGGTAAATAATTCACAACCAAACAAACCTGTTCACACCTCAGCTGCAGGGGGATTATACTGAAATTAAGATAATCAGAAATCAAATTCATCTTCATCAAGATCAAACTGAAATTCATTAAAATGCAGTCTGGAAGACTAATTGAAGTATTAAGAAACAACAGAAGGGTCTGGAAAGAAACACTATGGTGAGATTTGATTTGGCTGCAGCCTAGAGTCCTCACGACTGTGGCATTATTTGCAGTATTTGCAGTTCCAATCTGAGGCCTCATTCACTTGTTAAACTTCAGTGTTCTGAAAGATCCTTTGGGGAACCAATAAGGATTTTTCTGCAGGCTGTTTTTTGTGTTTGCTTGAAAACAGCCTTTAAACACTTTGAATGATGCATTTTATTTCTATACCAATCAGACAGCTGCCTCACTGCTGAATAAACACTGTGCTTAAGTTATTGACCACTTTTACTTTTCTATTGATTGATATTAAGGTGAGTCTTATGAAACCAGTCAATAACATTTAAGTTCAGAAACTATATTATTTAATTTACATTATAAATATAATTATGTATTTTAAATGCTACATTTTTATACAACAGCAGTATTTGTTGGACTGCATTGCATATTTTTATATATTTTCCTACATTATAGAAAATATTAAACTTATAACTCAAATAATTATAAAAGGTACAACAAACTGGTGTATAAATATTTCAGAGCTGAGAGAGTTCATTACATTAGTGTGTGAACACCCCAACACAGACAGACAGACAGACATACAGACAGACAGACAGACGGGTTTGTAAGCTAAGTTAACATCCACACTTGAGTTGAGAAACATAAATTTGAGTTTTTTCTGTGGCACTTCAGCTGATGTCAGGAGAGATTTTCACTGCAGAAGTCTCATTCAACAGCTCGTGACGCGCTCAAACATGCTAATTATCTTTCCTCTTATTTATCCTAGCCTCTTTAAAGGCTGCAGCTCTCCTGTGGTATATCATTTACAGCGCACGGTTAGATAAGCAGAATGTTGTCAAATTCTCCTTCAGACTGAAAATATTTCTAAAAGTCAAACATGTCAACGCAGATAAACGCCTGTATCTCAGTTTCTAATTCCAGGAGATGGAAAGAGTGAATTTCACATATTTTATAGAATTGCTCCACTGAAATTAACAGACGCTCCCTAAGTGACCCTTTGCTAAGCCCTGCCCCTCTACAGTTACATCAGCTCAGGCAGACGGGACAGAAGAGTCCTACAGAAATGAACTGGAGACTGAACAGCATGATTTAAAGTAAAACAGTGTAAAAAAAATGGAATATTTTATGCTGCCTAATTCTTTAAATAAAATTGATTTATGTGATGTCATTATAACAAAAAACAAAGTGTAAGTGAACAAAACATTTAAAAGTTTTCAAAACATCCAAAGTTAAAGATTATTCAGTAAAATTTCTATTAAAACTGTTTAAACCATCCAAACAAAAATGATTTCCATAGTGACAACGTCCATTAAAAACAAAAGTTTGTCTGATAACAGGGTGGCTGGCAACAGTTGCTAAGTGAGTGGTTAGTGTAATTATAGGCGGGGCTTCTGGGAGCTTCTCTGGCTGTGTGATGTGGACACTGAGAACACAAGCAGCTCTGAGAAATGTTCTCTGAGAAACAAACAGCTCCTACAGCAACACACCATCAGTTTAGCAGAGAAGAGACAGTTTCTCCTCCAGTGACTGCAGAACTCCATTAATGTCCCTCCATTTGTTCTGCTGAGCCTCTGCTGTCCAGCCAGAGAAGAAGAAAGCACTCACATCTGAACAATCAGAGTGACTGGAGAAAATATCTTCTCTGCTTAACAGACAGCTCTGTTCAGACTAGATAGTGTGCACTTTCAGAAAGAGAAACACAAATACTGAAGAATAAAAAGCAATATCTCCCCCAGCCCTGCATGAATTTCCAGGCATCTTCAACTGGTGACAGGCTCACGTAAGCACCTCAATCTAAAGCTTAACTCTATTTCAAACATTAGATTCCATTAACCTGGAAAATTCAGTGATGAGTTCCAGCCCTCAGTGTTTGTGAAGCTGAGGCTGTTTCCTCATCACTTCATGGCAGAAATCTTTGATCATTTATTTTGAAAAGTGGCTTCTCTGTCAGCTCTCTGTTAAGATTCTCGGAAGACAAGACTCGGAAGTCCAATGTCAAAGTTTTTTCTACACTTTGTTGCAAAACTCACCGTCATTAAAAGCTGAGCCACTGATCATTACCTCACAGCTTGTGTTCTGGGAAAAACATTTTATCTAATGAGAAAAAGTAGTTTGAGATGCAATAGAGGTTTAATGCGTTAAATTGACAGGAATATTTTTGATGTTAACGTAACTCAGTCATGTTAATGAGTTGGAGATGACTCAGATGACAGCATCAGGTCGCACTGCTCCAACCTTTTATCACGATATCACATTCAGCTCAAGCAACGAGAATCACAATCTGCTGCTGTGTGTTGGGCAGGAGTATAAAGTGTGAATAGGGCAATCAAATCAGACACCGTAACAGGAAAATGTTTCTATGAGAGCTTAAATTCTCTTCAATTACCCTTTACACTCAGTCTCTGATTGGCTGATTTGAGGCAAGCTTTGTTGAATCACATTACCGGTACAGAATGGAACTAATCAGATTATTCAGATCCTGCAGCCTGCAGTATAAACACAGCCATTAGGATTCTCCTCTGTTTGCTTTGCTTCAGAAAACCAGAAGAGTCATTCCCCTGAAGAAATTCATTCTTCCGACCTCAAGTTAAATGTGCTTGACACTGTTCTGGCTCTGTGGTAAAGCTGGGATTAACTCAGAATTGCTTATACTAGCTCACGAGGGAGGGAAGAGGTAGAGTTACTCCCCTCACGAATGCGGGCTGTTTACAAGACAAATCTGGCTGCCGCTCTACAAGACTCGTCCTGCATCACACTTGACTAGTTGAATCTGTAGATTCGTTCTTTCTTCCTTGTGTTTGACCTGATCACAACCTCAATGTCTCTGGATGGGTTCTGCCCACCGTCCAGCTGTGTGTGGATCTGTCTCAGGTTATTAATGTTACTGCTCTTGTTTAGAGGCCCAAAGGCCAGGCCATCATGTGACTGGCTGTCAGAGATGTTCAGTTAATTTCTCTGTCTTACTGTTGCCTCCCAGTGTCTGACACTCCTGATGTACAGATTCATCAAACAGATGCCGCCACCACATACAGACACTGGACTGAGTCTGTATACATGTTTATGAGCGCAAAGCGTCTCCCCGTGAATTTCCTGCTTAGATTAGAAAACCTCTTAAAGGCTGAAGGCTGGACTCAGAGTGTGAACTGTCAGCTGAAGAGTGAACACAGCGATGGGAAACTGACTCCGACCGTGAGAGACTGACGGATGCTGCTGCTTCCTCTCTGACACAGCGTGAACTGCAGAGTAAATCTGAGCTCTGTGTCTTTATGATGGACAGTGTATGACGGGCTACTGCTCAGCCACTTCACTGCAGGCCAGCAGACTCTGAGTTCACACCAATATGAGAGAGAATCACAGTGTTACTGATGATGCAGGACGTTCTTCACAGAGAACCTTCAGAGACATCACATTACTGTATCACTGTGCAGTGTGTGTTTGTGTGAGTGTGTTGTTGTCAAAGCTTAGAAAGGGCGGTAAAACAGAAAACACCATCCATATGCACCACTGAGACTCCAGAACCACCTTCAAAATATTACTAACACCTTTTATATTGTGCCAAAGAAGATTCTGGAATTAGAATGAAACTGAGACTGTTTAAAGTATAAAAGTACAAGCATGTAAAATGTGAAAGTAATATTAAATGTAAAATTACCTACTTCTTAATTCCCTCAAAAGTTTTTGATCACCCAGTAAGCATCACTTCTGTGCACATATGTGCAGCTAAATGTTAATGTTTTGGGTTTCTGAGGTCCAACAATTGCACCTTTGATTCAATAAACGCTCTGCTGAGTTCAGAACTTTTGAGTTCTGAAAGTTACAGGACAGTACATTTATCAGGATAGTTGTCATTTATCTCAAAAGATCAATAAAGGGTTGATTTGATGAAACACAGAGAGATGAGCTTCATTCCAGGAGTGAGAGGTGGAGAAATGCTGAACATCAGTGACACAAAAGCAAGCTGACTAAACTCTTTCTCCATCTCCAGTATTGGCAGACCTCTGCGGCCTCTGACTGCTGAACATGACTATTATCACAGGATTATTCTTTGAAGAAGTCACGCCCTCTCCATCTTTCTTTCAGTCGCTCTGTCCTGCTTTTCTCTGCAGCTCATTCATTAAATTCTGCAGCAGACTGAGAGATCTGAGCACAAGTGATCTGAGTCCAGTGAAAACAAAACCCAAAGTCCAATAAGAAGTCACAACTGAGACCTTTAATTCACTCCACAGTGTTTGATTTGTACCAAAACTGTCTCAATTCCCTCAACTAAACTCTGGTTAAAAGAAACAATAGATTCCAGCACAGCTTCTAATCAACAGAAAGCTTTAACACAAGTGCTCTGGACAGCTAGACTGTGAGTATCTAAACTACAGGAAACTGTCAGTTACTCCAACTCAACACAGTGCTACAAACAACAAGAACAACAGATCAGACCACCAACTAATATGCTAATAAACACACTAATTTCTTATTTCAAAATAATATTTATGTAATAAATCTAAATATTAATATTGGTATAAATAGTAACAAATTAAGTTAAAGCATGGTCTTTATGGTGATTGAAAAGCCAAAATTGTATCTGTCAGTCTTGTTGTTTTTGTTTTTTATCTAGTACTGAAATACTGACACTTTCGAACACAGTGCTGAATGCTGTGAGTCTTACCGAGTTCAGGTCCAGGTTATTCTGAACCCATTCCTTTGCTTCTTCATACTCATCCATCAGACCCATGATGTAGAGTGTGTCCAGAGAATCCACGATAGAAGCCCCTCGAAGACCACCTAAACACACACACACACACAGCAGGGTCAGTGTCAGTGATCACACGGCCAGAAAAAGCCAAACCTCCTTGTGTCTCCTCCGTCTGAACATTATTACGAGTGCCACAATCCTCAGGCTAAATTCTCTTTCATAAATGCATCAGACCCTGAAAGTTCTGCTATTACATTTCCATACAGAAAAACAAAAGATAAAAATATGAGTTCAAAGAAACCATCACAGCCTGATTCGACTGGCAGCCTGTTTGCCAGCCTACGTCAAACTACATTTACATTTGACAGACGCTTTAGTACATCCAGAGCAACAGTACATCCAAGCTATACATTTAAAGCATGTGTTCCCTACAAACTGAACCCACAACCTTTGCACTGCTAGTGCAAGGCTCTACCAACTGAGCAACAGAAACACAATTATTGTGCAATTATTATACAATAAACACTTGTTTCCCAGGACAGTGTGCTGCAATCATGTGTTGATTTATATTTATGTTGTTTTTGGAATATATTTGCAGAGATATTCTCAGTCTTTCATAACTACTTTGCAGTTAGTTTGTCAATGCTCATCATAGTTGTGTTAAATATGAGCATTTTAAACTTGTGAAAATACACTGAAGATTTCAACAGATTAAGTCCTGATAGAGAAAACCTTGTTTCTAAAACAGTCATGTATCCTCTGAGGTACATTTGTATATTTACTGTGTATTTACTGTATATTTACAGTATTTTAAAGACAGACAATATGTATACAGTATGAATATATGCATTAATGTGACATGCACTATAAGATGAAGACTATGGAGTCTGATTTAAGTCTTTCTTATGAAGTGTTGTTGTATTATGAATAAGCAGTCATTGCTCCAGCACTGCACACGTCATTGATTTTAAACACGACTGATCATTTGTCTCGAACATAACAAGGTCTTGACTGCTCCAGGAAAGAGTTTGTAGACCCACCCGAGATGATGAAAAGCATATTATATGTGGACAGACAAACAATACTTTATCTGTCCAATGGGTATATATGAGTTCATGGAAAGAGTCTTAGAAGATTGCCTGCAGCGTGTTGATTCAGAAACTCAAAATCCGCAGCACTCCACATTTAATAAGCATTTCAATGATGAGCTTAAGAACTGAGTGTGATGTAAAAATGAATAACTAACACCCACAGGGTGAAGTCATTCCTCTGACCTCACTAGAAATACTGGAGGAGGATCTGAACGCACTGCACTGCAAATGAGACGCGCTGTAAGCTGGAGCCCGTGTGATAATGTGATGCAACCCTGAGAAATGCTGCCTGATCCAAAGTGCTACCAAGCAACATGATGCAAAAGCTCCAGTACACAGCAGGTGTAAGAGCGCTAATAACCACAACACACTTGACGCAGCTAACAAATGATCCCATTTAGTGAAGATAACCTGAAGAGAAGAGTCCTAAAAATACTTCTTTTTTTCTAACATAAACATTTCATTGATTTTCCCTCAATCCAAAAGCCTTGAAAGCTTTCAGTGCCGATCTGCTGTTATTTCTGGAATACAATTAAAGTTTTCCTGAAGGGATTAGATGTCAGATGATGACACTGTATTCTTTTACTTGTTATACAGTTGACAAGATCACACAAGTGTCACCATTTTTGTGGAGAAATACAGACCGTTTAAAACTGGCTAGCTTTACATGATTTAATTTTGTTACAAAATAGTTTAGTATTTAGATGTTCTCACACAAAACCCATAGACACTGTGGCTCTAACACTAAATAAAGCCACTGAGCACTGTTTTCAATGGTTATTGTGACAATTCTTTAATGTTCTGTCCTGAGATTGTAATAATTCAGTTCAGTAAAAAGATCAAAACGAGCTGAAATTCATCAGTTTTCTGAAGGTAAACAGTGTTATATTTAGAGTTTCAGTGAATATGTGTTCAGTGAATATATTAAGAGTTTTAGTCAGTTTGGAAGCACAGGAGAAGTGCCAGTGATACAGATTAAAACTCCAGTCTGATCCTATAACAAAACAGAAGTGTGTGTAGACCATCAGCTGTGAGATCTGCTCTCATCACATCACACATTCCATCAGCACTTTTCCTCATTTCCTTTCTAATCAAGATTCACACCCCACAGACATCACTGTCCAACTTCACCTCTGACCCGTTCCTTAATCCTGACACTGCACAGCTAATGAGGTCACCAGCAGAGGACGTCAACTGGGTGAGAAGTCATAAGATAAAGATGAAGCCATCTCTTATCCCCGGGCAACTGCAGAGGGGGCTGTGTTCCATTTACTACTGCTCTTATTAGTGAGGATGTGACATATGTCTGGATTACAGCTTCGTCTGGAGTTCCTGCTACAGGCCAAAGATCCTCACTAGCATTCATCACTTTTGTCATGAGAAAGATAATGGAGGCTGTCACAACCAATCAGCCCAACCCCAGAGAATCGCTTCATTTCTAGATCTCTTAATCTGCATTTTTTCTCTGGTTTTCCAGGAAAATAACTAAACTTCTCTACAACAACATACACTAAACTGTTTGGTTTGTTTTTAGTTTTAAGATAAACGTGTTTGCGAAAAATGAGAAAAAAAGAAAAAAAATATTTGCCAGGGGGAATAAAATACACTTATTTCAAGATAAATTTTTGGAAAAGTCGTACTTAAGTTCATTATCTTGTTTTAAGCAAGTTTAAATAGTTTTACTCAAAAACAATAGACAAATCCTAATTAAAAGTGTTTTTTGAAGTAATTTTGTTCTTCTGGATGTGAAGCTCATGATAAAGTTTCCCTTGTTTTCTGTGTTTTCGGTTTTGCTCATGTTTGGGTTTATTTTGAAACATTTGTATTTGATTTATGTCATTCAGATGTGCTTACATTACTCTTTCTTTGACTCCAGATGGAATACTAGTTTGCAACTTTCTGAATACTGCACAGTAAATACTGCACAATGACACCCATTATTTTCACACACACATACGTGCTGTCAATATAAAGATGAAAAGCACGTAATGTCGGAGAGCGCTCTTGATTTAGTATCGCGCTACGCTCTGTGAGCAATATCTGAGATTTGATGACAAATTATGTTGAAGGCTACAGAAGAAAGAAATGCTGTTTAATGCAGCCAGTTCCAGGTCCCGCGGGCTGCGGCGCGGCACAGTGGAGCGTGGTAAACTCCTATTGAAAACAGCAGTAAAGCTCCACTGATTGATAGACTCAGATGAGGCAGAGAGCAGATCAATCCATCACACAGAACTCTCCCGCCTCAGCAGACAGCAGCACACGAGAGGACAGCACAGACATCATAACAAAAGTCATGGAACACACACTTCTGACGTTTAACCCTCCGATGCCCAACATCCTCCAAAAATAACATCTTCAAAAGCTATTTCTGACTATTTCAAATTTGATGGTACATCCAAACCACCTCAGGTGACCTTCGACCCTTACCCATAATTCAATACGACTGACCTGTTGGAATGTCATTGTGTTTTTTTAATGACAACATACAGACCATTACTGCATAAAGTTTGAAATGTTTCAAAAATGACATTTACTTGTCTTCAGTTGCCACATATACACTGTAGTGTTATTCATGGCGAATAAATAATTCAAGCACCACACAGCGTTAAACAGAGTGCAGGCTATAAAACAGGATGTCTAATGGGACGTGGGTGGTCTGCAGTACAGCAGAATCAAGTCTCACCTGTCATATTAATTGTCATACAGAGATATCAACGTTCAGCAGCACAGCTCAGCCTAAAATCACGTGTGATCACACAATGACATTTCACATACATAATGACATTTCATTTTGAAGGATTACCCTGTAACATAAACACTGCTCAGGCAGAATTGAATTATATTTCATGTATGTGCGTCTAGAGTTCCCCCTGAAGGGGTCAGACAGCATTCAACCCTTTTGTAACATTTGTAATGTTAGTAAAGGTCAGTTAAGGTTTACACGTATGCATTTGGCAGACACTTTTATCTAAACCGACTCACGGTGCATTTAAGTTATACATTTCATCAGAGTGTGTGTGTGTGCGTGTGTCTTCCCTAAAAATCAAACCAACAGCCTTTGCTGCTAACGCAATACTCTACCAGTTCAGCTATAGGAACACGTTTAATACTGTATGTAAATAAGCTCTTATGACTGGATAACAGCTCCGACTATTATTTATCAGGGCCAATCAACATCTGTTCATGTTTTCACAGATTAGTTTCAGTACATGTTTTGTGTGCACCACAGAGGGATCTTTGTGTTGTCAATGATACAGTTTGTCTACAGAATATACTGAAAAGTTTTTGTTTAAAAGAGCCCCGGAAGTCCCTGTTTTCTACAATACAGCTGTTACACTGGAACAGTGGATATGTGTGTGATGAATGCATTAAGCTAATATCCCTGTTGTTTGCAAGTTATATATGCTGTCTGTCAGAGCTACTGGATGAATCAAATGTTTTTCATTAAACAATCAGAAGCTTCATCAATCTCATACTCTTCTACATCTGACCTTGAACACTAGTGACATACTAATTTCCATATACACCGAATACAAAATAAAATACAGAACATCTCTGATGTTTAATACACAGGAGTGCAGAGCAAGACTTTGGACCAGTGGGATTTCACTGTGGCTGGAGCTGTAGAAATGTTCTGCTGCTATTGTGGCTGGTGAGGACAGAAAGCTTTCATCACTTGCTGCAGTAAAGAGTAGCATGGCACCATGAGCCCTGACCCTGATCAGATGTTAAAGACTCGCACAAGAAACTGACCTGACACATGTTGAGAGATGAACTGAAATTCAGTCACCCCTCAGTTTTATTACAGTGTGTGTCTTGGGTTTATTGTGTTGACTAAATTCAGTACTAATTACTGTTATATATTCAGTAGTTAATCAGATTCAGCCTGTCAATCAAGTAAATACATTCATAATATGTTCTGTGTGGAGAATGTGCCATTCATTTTGACTTTTTAGTTTTTTGGAAGTAGCAGATCTCAATAACAGACCAGCAATTTCCTAGACAGATTATTTGTTTATTAATGGTACACACACACGCTCACACAAAGTAGATTATGTACATATAATCCATCTAGGACTTCCTGTTGAGCCTCTGCTCTCCTATCACAGTGACCCATGACAAACACTGTGACATAATAACTGCAGACTCAATCCTGCCCTTTAACACAACTCATAAACTGTGGCCGTCTCTTTCTCTCTGTCTCCTCGTCTCTGGCTTTATCATCTGATGTCGGTCAGCAGGAGAAACAGTATCACAAGCGTGTTGTAAATCTGTGACTGTGTTTCACATCTCGTTTGATTGTGGGATTCAGCGGTATGAATCCCACCCATCTCTGATTGCTGCTTCTCTTTGGTGTTCTGATAATCTCACACTTCGGTCCAGCTGAAGCAGACGCCACCAATGAACTTACCCACATCTGTCTACCTGACCTGCTGCAGCACTGCAGACACTAGACTGACAGATCAAGACACATTAAAACACTGCTGCAAATAAACACAGCCCATTACTGAGAAACAGACAGAACTTCTAAACGGCTAGTTAGTAAAGTCAATGTCTTATCTAAGGCTTGATAAACACACACACACACACACACCTCCTTTAATGCTGTGCTGTATTCCACTGTGAAAGCTTCCTACATGAACAAGAGCAAAAGTATTTAAATGTTCTCTACTGAATAGGGTATTTGTAAAGAATAGTTTCTTTGTATCACAGCTAATAAACCTCCTGCAGCTGTCTGTTGTAAAAATAACAATATTGACAAAGACAAATAATACAGACTTCACTGGATGACTGTACTAATTCTGTAATATTTGAGTATGAATATCATATGTGTTGATATTCAGTGTGAATATCAACACACTGACCATACACTGGTCAGTGTGTTATCAGGCAGTAATACTGGCTCAGCCGGCTGCTCTCAGAGCTGTTGTAATTGGTGAGGCCAGCAGCAGTTCATTCTCCAGCACAGCTGCGTCTATTATGACATCTCCAGTATGATCAGTTAGTCCTGATGGCACAATCGAAACTGCTCATCTTCCAGTCCAGTCGACTGCAGTGGGAGGAAAAATCAATGGACGCCGAGGTAGTTTAACTAAAAGATTATACATAACAGACAATCAAATACACCAGCGCAGACTGGAAACAACAGAGACAAAATGTGTCCTCAGACAGGAGACAGAATCCACCTGAATGACATCAGCATCTGTATTCAGACCAATACTACAACCACTGAAGCACAACACAGAGTCTTCTTCATTCATCATGACATTTGACTTGAGTAAAAATTTACCCCGTTCATTTTCTTAATGCAGGACCCCAGTATAAAAATGCCTGTATAAACAAAATGTTTATCCAAAAGCTTAAACCTTTTCATGACTAAACCAATGTGTCACATGATCCCAGCATGGGTCACATGATCGCAGCATGGGTCACATGATCGCAGCATGGGTCACATGATCGCAGCATGGGTCACATGATCACAGCATGGGTCACATGATCGCAGCATGGGTCACATGATCGCAGCATGGGTCACATGATCGCAGCATGGGTCACATCATCACATGATACAGACACATGATGTGATTGTGAAGGAACTGACAGACTCTCTCTGATCCAGATCCTGGAGTGAGTACAGTGATGGCCTCTGCTCATATTTGTGTTCCAGCTGTACAAATACACATTTTACACAGCAATGATGCCTCAGAGATACAGCTAATGTTAGACATATTTATATATATCAAAAACAATACATAACTGCTACATCATTTTGACCAGTTTCACGCAAAAGATCCTCCAGTTTCATCATCTAATTCAGATCGTGTTGATGTGTTCAGAATCACTGACAGGATCTGAATGCCAGTATTTTCACTCAGAGAAACAGTTTCCATAATGAAATATTTGAAGATTCTCTTTTTCTCTGTCAGTTAATATTGGGCAAGTAATATAAATAAGTCAAATAAATGCATTAAAGTCTGAAAGCCTGAAAAACGCTGATCTGCAGAATATGAATCATGGAAACATATTAAAATGTAATTTCACAGGATGGGTCTCTTGGTTTGTGGACACTTCAGTTAATAGATTTCGGTAAAAACCTTGATGATTCACCTGTAATTTCACACAGTTATGTTAGCCTGATGAAGCTGTGAAAACTGTCACACGATTAGCAAGGACATATTTACAAACATCACAGACATGATTACTGCTTCCATTTACTGCGCCAACATTTATCTAAAAACTTTCTTTTCCATCTTTTCTTCTATTTCTCATTTCCATCTCTAACCTTCTCACTTTCTGGGGCTCCGCAGAACTTTCTACCTGATTCTACTGGACATGTTAAACTTCTCACTGCGAAGTCTGTCTGTTATTTTCCTCTACCTGTTTATTTCCACACTGCATATGTTCAGATGTTGCCAATCCCATCATCTAAAAACAATCACCTACCTGACCTGACAACCAATCAGATTGATCAGATGTTTTCATCAACAGTCACTATCAGGGTGTAGAGCAAAGCTGATTGGATAAGAACTGGAAGATTCAGTTGCAAGAGCAGCTGTTAAATTATTCTACTACTGGACATTCACACGTCATTGATTGAGAACTGAAACTGTACACAGACAGATAAATGGGTCATTTAGAGCTACAGAGATTTTAAAGAGGCTCATTCCTGCTCTGCAGTACATTTACACTGTACATCTGAAAATACTGAATAGAACATTAAACTTAAACATTTACAAATGCAAATTATATCAGTTGTATCAGAAATAAGTCTCAAAAGTCTTGAAATGAACTCAAACATCTCATCAAACTCATCAAACATCTCATCAAACAGATGATCTAGAGGACACATGATCTAGAGGACAAAATGATTTATTTATCTTTCATTTGTTTCAAGTGAAACGTCTACACAGATGTCAACCTCTAAAGGAGTAATCTCTGCAGAGCTGTAGAATGTTCCTCTGGGTTCCTCTTGAGGAAACACTGAGAATACTCTTTCACAATATATGTTAACAGGCAAACACATAAACAAATCCATCTTCTTGACACTGTTCATATTAATAATATGCTCTGGGCCCCTGGTGCTTTGGGCTCCAAACTCTTGGAAAACTATTGGAATCTAAATCGGTCTCTTTACCTTGTGCAAGAGGAGCTACACTGCCTGCAACAAACCCCCGTCCTCTGACAGCCCACCTTCACTGCAGTCAGGGTCTGTACTGCAGCCCTGCAGCCTCTGTCTGGGTCAACCTGCATGAGCTCTGTCTACAGCAGTATGAACCAGAGTCCAAATCTCAGAGCCACAGAATAATAACAGGACACAGTGTAACTCCTGATGTCAGTGAGCTGGAGGAAGAAAACAGTCAGACACAGAACTACCCAACACACGCATTTCATCACCTTTCATATCTAGCTATAAATAAATCTGTGATAATCTGACCGCAACACAAAACTGTATCTGCCAATCATGTTACAAAAAAGGAAAGAAGAGAGAAAAGGAAAGCACATACAGCATATGATCTGTATTTCCAGATAACTGATAAACGTTATACACTGTCATTGCCACTGTAAACTGCTTTGGATTAAAAGCCAAATGCATAACTGTGTGAAGTATGTGAGAGGAAATAGAGACCAGTAAAACAATCTAATTCACAAGTTAATTCACAAGTGTTCACACATTTGGCATCTGAGCAAGTTCAATTACACTGAGCAGATGTGAACCTGCAATAAAACCTGCCCATGCGTCGGTTATAAAGAGATCCATGCTATGCATACATTACATGTTTAATGCTGGTTAAAGGAGCCGTTCAGATCAAAATGACAATTTTATCATCATTTCTAGAACAGATGGTGTAAATGAGATTTGAGAGACCTCCTCCTATATCACTAATGATCCAGAATAAGTTGTTTAGTTCTGAATTCAAAGCCAGTGTGGAATAATCTTTGTTTTTTGAGATATACTGTACAGGGTGAAATACTATCACTGTGCGATCCAACCAGAGCTGATTGGATCGTGAAACGTTAGTGTAACATACCAGAAATGAGCAGATTACAAATACAGTTTCATTATTATTTAGAATAATAAATCAATTAACATTGCACAATAAGAGAAGGGAGCTGCATTAGGAAGTAAACAGTCATTTTGATACAATGTTATTTTCACCTTGAGTACCTCCCACATCATCAGACCTTCTGTGGCACTTTCTGCCACCCTCAGCAGAGCTCAGTGTATGTGGGAGGCATCAGGGGAGTAGAGGTGGGCAGCACACACAGTGCGTTATGAAACTCTTTAATAAAAAGCCATTCTCTCCTGATAAATTCTTTGGACTCCAGACGGGCGATTTTCAAGGTTAAAACCATCTGCACACAGCCGCATCCTGTGATGTTTTGATGCATTACTGCTTCCAGATCAGCTCTCACAAATGAGCTCCATGTGCATTTGTCACAGGAATTCACATCGTCTCAGTTTTATTGACCTCATTTACAGTGAGCCCTGATGGTTTTCAAAACTAAAGTTACTCAATTGGTGGGGGAGCAAACTTATTAAAATATTTTTTTTATCATTTTATATTTTTTCCTCATAAAAATACAATATCTGCACTGAATAAAGCATAAAGCTGAGCCCAGGTCAAAACAATCAATAGTAAAAATTCCACTGGATGACTGTTGGTCTTTGGCTGCAGGTCTCTGGTCCTGATTAAAATGCCGCCTCGGCCCTCGTGCTGCTCCTCTGAGTCCACACTTTAGTAATGTAATCCCACACACACACACTGCTGGTGAGAGACAGCTGCCACACGGGCGGCGCTCATGAGCACTTTTCTGAAACATTAGGACAAACAGGCCACCGTACATCAGCGGATTTCCACTGACTTTGCTTCAAGCACCCACTTTTTATCTGTAAAAAATCTGTCACTTTTTCTTATTTCTATTGTTCTAAAATGTGTTTTCTGTAAAGCTGCTTTGCAACAATATAAAAATTGTGAAAAGCACTACAGGTGCTTGGGTGATGGGCTGGTAATGATGTGACCTGTGAAGTCATGGTCATGTCAAACCTGCACATCTCATTCCAGGATCATGTTTTTAATGTACAGCTCATTGTCTTTACATTACAGACTTACATATCACAGCACAACATCTCTGTTTAGTCTTTATGTGAGGAATAATCGTAAAAGCATGCTGGTAAAAAAACTCACAGCCACGGTTAACTCTCCTTTCATCTGAGAAAAGCAGACGAGATGCCACAATGCGATCCACAAACATATGGAAATAACAGATACTAGATAACAGATGCTGTCTGATGGTTAGTTACTTCTCCAGCAGTAAACAGTGTGAGTGGAACTGTGAATGAGAAGCTCTGGTCCTTCACTCTGACAGCAGCTCTGTGTTTATCCTGAAGCTGAAGCTTTCTACACCTCATTCTACTGCTTGTCTAGCTCAATTCAATTCAACTTTATTTGTATAGCACTTTTACAATGTGGCATTGTCTCAAAGCCGCTTTACAGGAAGGAAAAAAGAAAAAAAAACAAGGAAATATATACAATGATAGCCAATAAGAACGATATGTCAGTATCTGAGTATCAATGTCAAAGTCAGATATCTACTATGAAGTATAAAATATCTGTTATCCGCAGTCTCCCAGTGAGCACTCCAGCATGGCAACGGTGGCAAGGAACCCAAACTCCAATGATGAATGTGTGGAGAAAAAAAACCTTGGGAGAACCCAGGCTCACCAGGAGGAACATTTCTCCTTTGGCGCGTTACAGCTGCAATCAGTACTTTGATATAAAGGTTTATAGATTTACAGCGTTGCAATCAGTATTCTGATGTAAAGTTTTATAGGTTTGCAACGTCGTAATCAGTGCTGTTATGATTTAAGTTTTGAATTACAGTATTGAGTAAGTTTTAATTTGGGTCTGGTGAGTTTTATTATATATTTATATTTATGTTAGCCTGATGACTGATATAATACAATAAGGGATGTTTAGGTGAGGATGCTGACGTTAAAATGACACAGAGCAGCTATAACTGCTGTCAGACTGCTGGTATGAATATGAATATAGGTTAACAATAATCCAGTTACCAAAATAAGACAGAGATGCTGGAGCCTGTTTGAAAGTCAGCTTTGTTTGTTACTTTTCTCTGTTTTGCTATCGGAGGGAATGAATGGAATGGTTTCCATGGACACATGATAGAGTTGGGCTTCATTAAAAATCCCACAATGCACCTCTACACTGGCGCCTCCAGACCAGAAGCAGTGGTGCATGGGCGGTTCGGGAAGTGGTCCAAGGTCAGAGTGTTGTACATTCAAACGGGCATGTTCTACATTTGTTCTTTCTGTCTGGAAGTGGTGGGCCATTTTTGATCCATTTACAGGCTGAACGGAGCTGCATGGTTCCCATTCCAAACCAACGTTTTTCTTCAGGGACAAAGAGTAAGTAAGAGAATGTCAGTGATAAACAACTTTTTCAAAAGAAAAGATTTGGTTTCCAGGCAGGAGCAGTTATACTGCCTCCAGCAGCTCTCACTTATTTCTTTATTTTTGTTTTCTAACAAGAGTAAAAGATTTGAACGTATCTGATTCATCAGTATGTAAAATTCACATCCTGAGAAAGGTCTGAATAAAGTGTATTACATCA
The DNA here is from genome assembly GCA_036877525.1 of Chromobotia macracanthus. Lineage (NCBI taxonomy): Eukaryota > Metazoa > Chordata > Actinopteri > Cypriniformes > Botiidae > Chromobotia > Chromobotia macracanthus. The sequence goes on along the minus strand of JAZGTH010000061.1, from coordinate 9,260,911 downwards.
GCATCATTTTATAGCACCCGTGATGTTTCTGGAATACATGCTGAAGTAATGTTATTGATACAGTCAATGATTAGGTGTTACAGATTAGTTAGTTAAGCATTCCATTGATTTTACTGAGCACATACGGCCAGGTTAATCCTCTGACTATCCAACAATAGATTAAAGTTCAATATAATCAATACTGATCACAGAACTGAAGAAAAACATTCAGCCATGAATGCAAAACCCTCATAGACTTACACTGCAGGAGAGACTCGTATCTACACAGCCGAATATAACAGACTTACACTGCAGGAGAGACTCGTATCTACACAGCCGAATATAACAGACTTACACTGCAGGAGAGACTCGTATCTACACAGCCGAATATAACAGACTTACACTGCAGGAGAGACTCGTATCTACACAGCCGAATATAACAGACTTACACTGCAGGAGAGACAGATCGTATCTACACAGCCGAATATAACAGACTTACACTGCAGGAGAGACTCGTATCTACACAGCCGAATATAACAGACTTACACTGCAGGAGAGACTCAAGTATGACTTACAACAGCCGAATATAACAGACTTACACTGCAGGAGAGACTCGTATCTACACAGCCGAATATAACAGACTTACACTGCAGGAGAGACTCGTATCTACACAGCCGTATAACAGACTTACACGCAGGAGAGACTCGTATCAGCAAAACAGCAGACACAGACTTACACTGCAGAAACTCCGTTCTACACAGCCGAAAAACAGACTTACACTGCAGGAGACTGCATCTACACAGCCGAATATAACAGACTTACACTGCAGGAGAGACTCGTATCTACACAGCCGAATATAACAGACTTACACTGCAGGAGAGACTCGTATCTACACAGCCGAATATAACAGACTTACACTGCAGGAGAGACTCGTATCTACACAGCCGAATATAACAGACTTACACTGCAGGAGAGACTCACACCGCACTGCACGCACACACACCGCACTGCACGCACACACACCGCACTGCACGCACACACACCGCACTGCACGCACACCACACTGCACTGAATATATCAGTTTGCTTAGTTACCGTTCTACACCTTATGAACAAAATCTGTGCAGGTCTTCTGGGTGATTTTTAACAAAATGCAATGCTTTACCATGTTTATATAATGTTTACAAAATAAAAGTTTAGCACATCCTCAGTGAGAAATATTTGTGTGTAGATGTGTTTGGAATTATTATTTTCTTGTTTTCTACTGTATTTTGTCCCTGTTTGCTTCACAATAATAAACAACTCCAGTAAAACCTTCAATCAGACCAGGTAACAAAGTAACAGCATTAACCTGAAATATTAGATCTGACGGTGGAGGGAGGATGGGGCAGAGGTCTGTCTGTGTGTCAGAGTCTGCAGTGACCGTATCAGAGACTTTCAGTGTTTTAGCAGCTCAGGTAAATGTGGATCTTGCCACAAATCTATTTACTCACGAGATTAAACTAAAGGACACAGAGTTCAATTTCATACTCTGCTTGTTTTACAGAGATGTATAAAGATCTCGAATTGTGCAGCACAGAGCTGGTGAGAAGTGGAACCGTGAGCACAGCGAGCAAATCACCAACTGCTAACTCATTAGCTTATCAGAATAGTCATTTCACAAAGTGTTTCCAGGCTTGAAAGATTTTTCCAAAATGTAAACTATGTAAAATGATTCATTCTCACTGTGTGTTCAGCATCAGATCATCCGATTCGCTGGCAAGATCATTTCCCAAAGCTAATTGGGTTTCTCTGACAGAAAACAGCAATTAACTGATAAAGTTGTGAAGGTTTGACCTTTGAATTTCTGGGACAAAATATACACACATACATATATATAAACGTCATGTCCCATGACACTCCAGAGCACATAAGACAATCAGACCTAACCGCCGCCACTATTACCTCATTCAATACTAATATTTCATGCTGTCTATAAATAGTAAAAATCTATATTCCTCAACCTTTATTGTAAAGCCAAACTCTTAATGAAAAGTGTGCTGATATTTCAACACACAGGTAAAAATATTCTTCAAACCTTCCTGTATGATCCGATATAGACCTGTGAGAGGTTCAGCTTTACCATCTTACTGAATCACCTGCTGAGGATCTCCTCTAAAGAAACTTCTGGAGGAGTTCACTCCAAACCATCTGAGACCAGAGAGACCTTTAGCTGTCTTGTCTCATTTCTGAACATACTGATGGTCTCTACAGCAACATCTTAAATGTCACACAAACAGTGCTTCATATAACATGCACAAAACGCTCACAGTTAACTAGACCTGATGTTAGTCTGTTTCTAAAGCCAATGGTTCAAATTCACAAAAACAAAACACATAGTATAACACACAAATATTGATTAAAACAGTCCATGTTTAATTAGAATGAGATATTTAAAGTTTAAAGTATAGAATGAAATTTATAGTATATTTTTAATCTCAGCGTCATCTGTCATCTTGAATACATTTTTCTCATAGAGCTCAGCACAACATCATATCTCTGAATGATATGTGATGTTTAAAAACTGCCATCTGTTCGAAACAGCCTTTAACATACTGACTGTATTACAGTTACAGACAGAGATTTTGACTTCAGCTGAAATATGACTGGACAGTAAACTGTACAGTTTAAGTAAAATGATAACCTCACTCACCGAACATATTCCCAATGTGTCCATTCCTCGACAGGGGTCGAAGTTCATTCTTGCCCCAGGCGTAAAGTTTGTAACTGTCCCAGGCAAACTTCATCATCTGCAAATACGAAACAAACAGATCAGTAACTGTCAGGACCCTGTTTAGGGCTTAAACCTGAATCAAGGCCCAAGGCCTGAACCAGTGATTTCTTGGAGGAGCCATTTATAGAGCATGAAGAGCCAGAAACACTGGAGAAAACATCAGCTCCTTCCAAACCTCCACAGCCCTCAGGCTAAAGGTCTGAATGCCAGCTGAGAAGTTCAATACAGGCAGGAAGGAGAAGCTTTGGATGATGTTCCAGGCTGCCTGGCACCAACAACCTTCACTAGAAGAGCTCTGAAAAGACTCTCTTCCCCTGAGTAACTGATGTGGGATCAGCTCCAAAAACACAATAAAAGGCTTTCGACATGATAGGAAATTAGGAGGAAGGAATTCTTACTGTGAAAATCTGATACATGGCGATACTTATTTTAGCGCGACACGCAGCAGCAGCTGGGCTGGATGTGGGGGAGTCTGGAATGAATAAACCTTCTGTGATCATCTGTTACTCAAGAGCGCTGGTGGGCTTTTCTGCTCCAGGCGATAAAGTACTGCAACACAAAGCCTTTGGTTTCCACTCAAACTCTGAGATGTGCGTCATTTTGTAGCCTGCTGGCTGAGCATCTCTCCTGAGGGAGATCAGGGTAGGAGAAGTTTTCAACCCGTTTCAACTTCCTGTTCATTTTATCTACATGAAGAGCAACAGAGCTGATAAATATAAAAGCCAAAGAGCCGAGCAGCTGGGAGCCTTCTGAATACTTGTGTTAGTCCATAATGTAATATCACATACATATATTCAGCATTTTCTTCTAATATTATACAAACGTGGTTTTAACATAGTAACATTAAAAATACTATATACATGAGATAAAAGTAAATAACTGATGATGCATGCGCTCTCAAATCTTTACACAGGAACAGCTTTAGAGGTGTGACTGATCCCAGGTTAGAATGATTAACAGTAGATGAGTTAATAACACACATTGTAATCATGACTCAACTGAGCTGAGTCGCACAGACGGGACCTTCACCACAGCCACTGTTATCAGACTGCAGCCCTGTAAATACAACCATGTTTCTGATCACACAAATTACACAAAACAAAAACAATTTAATTTGCCAATTGTGTTAAGATGAATCCAGGTGAATTCTGTGTATTCAATATTCTTCTATGAACCTCAGTAAATTCATATTTCTGTGCTTGTAAAGTTGTTTATATATAAAAGGGTTTTTTTCTACAAAAGAACCACAATTTTCATGGCTATGAATTCTGATGAGGTTATGTTGCACACACACTCAGCACACACCACTCTTACACTCATGCACACTCACCCGCACACACCTATATAAGCATCTCAGAAAACAATATGTTAATGATCAGGTCAATGACAGCTTAAAGAATGAGCAAATAAACCCATTAGCAAGACATGCGGTGTGTTTTTCCTCCAGATGAGAGAAGACATTCTCATGGGTGACACATCTCTCTTACAATTACATAAGACCCTCAGTGCACATCAAAACCATCTGCAGGTCTGTGTTCTTCAAAAGCTGCTTTTCCACACAAAGAAAGAATATACACACACACACACACACACACACATATATATAGAAACAGAGAGAGCAAATGGAAACATAATGCGTGTGGCACATTCGATTCTCAGATGAGATGAAAGCATTCATTGCATTACAGCTCTTTCATCTGGATAAAATCTTTAAAGGTTCTGAACTGCAGCAGGCAGAAGAACAAACAATGACCTGCAACACATGAAATCTCAACAACACATCCAGCTTCCCCTCATATCAAAGAAAGACGAGATGTTTTAAGATCAGCATGTTTTGCATTGTAACATTATTATTAGGATATCTGACCTGCTATAAATGTTACTGACTGATTCTACCTTAGCAACTGTTGCCATCTACCATATTATCAGAAAAGCTTTAGCTCTCTTCTAATGTAAGTCTATGGAAGTTCTGTGTGTTTGAAACAAAAATGTACCAAAAACATAAAATAGTAAAGCATGATGGGTATTTGCCCTGATTCTGATTCAGTCTTTTGCAGTTGCATAACTGAGGAAAAAATACGTAAGCACATCCATGCAATGACATCCAATTAAACTTCTACCACTTTGATCTCACTGTACTGTACTTACTGTAATCTTACTGTACTCTCTCTGAATTCTCACTGTAATTTTACTGTATTCTTACTGTACTCACTGTAATGTGAACTGCAAACAGAACTCAGAACACATCACAGTAATCAAAATATGGAGGAGTATGTTTTTATTGTCAAAAAAAAAAGTCAAAATGCAAAACATCTTATTGGTCCTAAACCGGGTTTAATTTTCTGTTCTTTTACTGGGGTTTTTATAAGATCAGAACATGACACCTGTGCCAATCACATAATATAATGCTGATATAATTAACTGAGTACAAACATCAGTACAAGACACACAGCCACTTATATCAGCAATAATAATGAGGAGACACGAACAAAACCTCTGCAGTCAGCACCTTCATCTGAGCAGCACTGAAAACATAATGAGCTGAGCTTTAGGTTTCGAATGAAATACTTGCACAGCACACACGAAATGTGGCTTTCTAGTGAATCCAGCTTGTTATCTTAGACTCAAAGAACAGCACAAGTGTAAGCACACATATATTACACCTACTGCTTTAAAATGATCATTACACAAAGAACCAGCAGGACAATCTGATTAAACTAAATCCTGCAGTGTATCATACTGTAATTAAATATCACAATAACATTTCATTTTGGGATTTTTTAAATAAATCAACAAACAATAAAATGCATTTATAAACTATTTCTATTTTCTAATTAAATACTTTGTAAGGACAAAAATATTACAATGTATAAAGAGATCTGCAGACATCATACTGAAACCTGATTCTCACCACACATTCAAACATCTGTTTTTCTGGTGTGGTGTCATTATTTTAAAGCTGGTCTTTTTCTACACTATCAATAATTGAGCAGATCTGGGACAGACAGCAGCGATTGAGGCACGCACTCTTTGACTTCTTTTAAACTCTTTGAACTCTGTAAACAGTTCTGTTGCCTGAAGTGCCTTTGAAAGCATTACCATCACACTTCCACACACTGCTGATCAGAGAACAGTCTGCTGTGACTCACCTCTGCAACTGCACTACCGAGTCATTTAGTTCATGTTTCATATGCTTTTCCACTATGTTATCTGAAATAAAACACGTGACCAGGTGACACGTATCCCAAACTCCTAATAAAACATCACAAGTCTACCTAACACACATGACAGTCTTCACTACAGCTTTAACTGCTACAGTAGCATGTACCAGCTCTGCCAGGGGAGTGAGTCAGATCCAGCCAGGCACTGTGGAGTTAACTGTTGCGTTCAGTGGTTGTCTCTGAATCACAATTCAGCTGAACTCTCAACCTACTGAAACAGACACAACCATGTAAAACATACTGCTCTAAAAACATCAGAGCAACAGACCTCAGACTCATGAGAGAAGAAATCTGGGGCAAATCTTCAGGTTAATGAAGGAGGAGGAGGAGTGATGAAGAGTCTCAGAGGGCTGCAATGCAAACAAGAGAAAGAAGAAGAACAGGAAGACAGACACCAAAAATATGGTGGTTAGAGGCTTAATAAGTAGATATCAAAATCAGACATGACTCAGCCGTCAGATGCTCGCTCAGTCACTATTTACAATCACCAGTCAAAGATTTCTCTTTATCATGAAGACACAAGAAATATTTCACCCAAATAATTCTGTCATACTGTTTTATTCTGTACTATTCCAAACACATATGCTGTTCCTTTTTCACTGTGAAACATAAAGGTAGAATTTCTGAGTAAAACTAACAGGCAAAAGATGGCACATTTTATGTAGTTATTTTGTAAGTTATTTTGAAGTGAACTATTCCAGGCAGTGTTTCTGTGATATGGTGACAGTGTGATTAGAGACAACAGCCACTCATAAATATTCAGCTATCCAGAGGAAATGAAATAGCCATGAGACGCTACACAAACACTCCTCTGCCTCACTGCTCATCTGCTTCTACACAACAAACCAGCTACACATCCAACAATCACAACAGAAATGTTTGCAGAAACGTTAACGTGACCTACATCAGTTTCCTACACCTCTTAATCAATGGAGGTCTGTGATGTTGCCAGTTGATCGTGATTGTTGAGTCATGATTTTTTAATAAGAGCTGATAACTAGATTAAATGTGTAGTCAGTATACTTTACAAGGTTTATTTTAATGCTTTTTCAGACCTGAAAATGAGTTACAATTCCCTGATAGTTGCAGGATCTCTGTGATACACACATTTCTGCCACAGTTAGCTGCTTTCAAGGGCACTGAACAATGCCTTTCTGAAGCATTCTTTAAACAATAGAAGACAAACACAACAGGCTATTAGCTTATTTGCAAAACATCCCTCATAAATCCACATAAACACCATCTTCAATGTTAAATGTTAAACTACGCTTGAAAACCATCATTGTGAGACAGAGCAATGAATACAAAACAGACAGATTTATATCAGGACAATAATGGGTGTGTGGGAGAACAAAGCGTGCCATCCAATCCTCTCTCCTGCTGTCACAATTACCCAGCATTCACAGGCAGGACTCCACTGGGATCTGATAGGATCGTGGCCGGCTGACCCCCAGCCTGGAAACCAGGAGTCATTTCAGGCACAGACCACCAAAGTGATTTGGTCTGGCAAGTGATTTACCTTCAGGATTACCTTCAGTCCCAGAGCAACAGCTGCCCATTATAGGGAGAAAATAAAAACACAACATCCACAAATTCCATTTATGGTCCATAAAGCTTAAGACTTCACGGGCCAGTGATGGAGGAAACAAGTCCAGACCAAACTAATGCCGTCTAAAGAGCTGTGAAGACCAGCAGGAGACACCTAATGAAACACTCAGGAGATGCTGTTAGATGCAAATCTGATATAAGACAGCAGGGGACATTTGATCTTCCAACTCCAGTCTCATCTTTTAAATCATTCTCACTTACCAGCCAATCACAGGCTGACTTTAGTTCATCCTGGAATCATCATAATTATGAGACAAGGGCATTCAGACATAATCAGACAGTCGTTACCAGTGGATTTTCTGATGTTCTGAGTTAGGGGCGTCATTCACACATAAAATAACATGTAATTGTTGACTGTATAATTTAGTTTGTTCACGTTCTGTGCACTGTTGGTGATGATGAATACTAATAAAGCTCATTTAGATGGTTTATAAGGTGACAGACATGCATGACAAAACTATCATTCTCTGTGGCTGCACAAGAACAATCCAATACAGACAAAGCAGCAATTACATACCTAATGCACAACCTTCAGCTTCTTCCCAGTCAGAGACTGAAAATGAGGGAAATATATAACTGCCCGACGTGTCTTTTCACCAAATCACTCAAATGCACATTTTGAGCAATTATGGTTTCTGAGCTCCACAGAGGAAGATGATGAAAGAGTTCCAGACTCTGTGACCTGTTCATCTGACAGTATCTTTCTTTTTCTCTAAGTAATTGCACGTTTAAGACATCCTAAATGTAACAGTTTGATGTATACTGATGTAGACAGTATACTTTGTGAACACAAAACCACTGAGACATTTCTCAAAATGTCTTCTTGTGTTCCACAGAAAAAAGTCATACAGGTTTGGAACACTGTGAGGGTGAGTAAATGATGAAAAAAACTGTGAGCTTGACATGGTCAGAGAACTGCTTGTAACTGTCTGTTAAAGGGGGCAGTTTTTTTCAGTGCTGTGATTCACCGGTAATATTTCTCTGTGGTGGAGAGACGTCATATCACAAAGTGTTTGTTTGGACAATCCACCGAATTGTAATTGCACAGCTGGTTCTGGTTCTGATTGAAATGCACTCACCAGCAAAATGGAAGCCAGGAAAATATCTACAGAAAATAGATAATATCTATATCTGCTATAAAATCAATAATAATATCAGTTAGAGTAACAACATGAAATATATAAATACCTGACTTCACACTAAACTAATTACACCAAAAACTTTCATTTATATCATGAAATCACGAACACAACAGAGCTACACAAAATAATTTAAATAAATAATGATTTACTTACAGTAAGAAGACAGCGTCTCAGAGAGGCAAATGGATGATTAAAATAAATAGTTAAAAACGTTTCAGTGGTTTGAGTTTGTGCTAAAGCTATTCCATCAATGTTGATAAAGTGACACAGAAATGACACACTTAACATTTACAGATGGCACAGACTGAGATTCTCTCTCTTCTGTCACTGTGTTGCACTCTGAGACATCCACTCCCACTTCATTAGACACTCCACATCACTCCTGCCAAAGAGCCTCATGGGTATCTACTGTAGCAGCAGCAGGGCCAGAGTCCTGCTTAAAGAGCTCATGAATAATGAATACAGAGAGAGGCCATTAAAAGAGCTCAGACAGGGCCAGAGCAGCACACTGCGAGACTTAAACGTCTGCAACTGCCACATGGGAGAGATGCAGGCGAGGCGATGTTGCCCCCGGCGATGAAGAGCATGTAATTCCATTGTGCAGTTTGTTTAAGAACCCTTTAATGTGTCATACTTATAGAGCTATTAGTGACCCTGATGCTGCATCAAAAACAACAGGGAGGGATTTCCCTCTGATGGGGTGGCACATCAAACCCAGTACAGCATGACACACAGCTGTTTACTGTCACACTGTACTTACAGCAGAAAAAATCTGCTGCTTCATCTCATCCTTTACTATAACTGTGAGACAGTGAGGCAGACAGTGAGGCAGACAGTGAGGCAGACAGTGAGGCAGACAGTGAGGCAGACAGTGAGGCAGACAGTGAGGCAGACAGTGAGGCAGACTGTGAGGCAGACAGTGAGGCAGACAGTGAGGCAGACAGTGAGGCAGACAGTGAGGCAGACAGTGAGGCAGACTGTGAGGCAGGTAAAAGTCATTTGTGAGAACCAGACACTTCTGGAACATATCAACTCATTCCTCTTCAGATTCCTCTTCATTCCTGAACAGAACTTTTGATCAGAAATTTTGATCAGATCTTTTTATACAACAATTATAAACTGAAAAGCACCATATGTGACCGTTTTGTCTGTTTTTCACACAGAGATACTGCAGGCTTCAGTAGACATAAATGTGGAACAACATCAGGATGATAACAATAAGAGTAAACAAATGATAGAATCTGAATCTTCAGGTGAACTTCATTTTATCAACTCCAACAGGAATATGCAGAGGAAAGATGTTCAGTGGACAGAGATGTCATATGATCAGCCCTGACACAAACTACCATTACTGTGAGAACACTTCACACCTGAAATACTGTGGACCTGTGCTGGAGTTATCATGACATTCAATGTAAACAGAGCTGAGGCAGAACGGCCCGCAGCTGGTTCCTTCACATTCAGCATCAAAAGTGAGACAGACTCTGAACTGTGGATACGTTAGAGGTGGAGACACTCAGCCTGCACTGAAACTGTGACAGGCACAGAAGTCTCCACACAGAAACACAGAAGAAAAAACTTCTTGGATGTGTCTTATTCCCTGAGACATCATCTCACATTCCAGCTCTACTCCAGACAATAAACCTCCTTTTAATAAACTTTCACACTTTCACCTGTTTATCTGCCCACTAACAACATCCTACTGCAAATACAGTTCATGCATCGCGACAGAATTACATCATTTCTGCTATTTTTTTGAACAAAACAAAAACGTCAAAAAACTGAAACCTGCAATATCATTTATTCTGTCTGATATTTAAAATATTTTTGGAATTAAAAATATACATGATTTAATCAATAACACAAATAATAATAAAACAAACATCAAAGCTTTCACTTATGTGCATCCAGGCATCTGAGATCAATATGAAATATTGCTGCTGTACACCGAGTTCATCTTAAATCACAGGCAGTCTATTACATAATAACACCTCCTGCAGTCATATGCAAAGACCGAAAAACACAACTCAATACTGATCAATACTAGAGAAGAGGCCCCGTCTCTTTCCAATCTGTCAGAAACACTGTAAATCTGAACTTCATTAACACACCTGACATGATGTTTCATTTATGAAGTCATTTCAATGCCACTGAATTTGTGTGACACTTTCTCCTGAGATACGAGCAGAGAGAGGACAGCCCATGAGTCTCACCTTCATTTTAGTCTTTGTTGTTCTCCTCCATCTTATTTACAAACATAGATTTTTATGTGAATGTTTGTTTTATTTATTGCTGAAGCCACAAAACAAAAATTTCAAAACTTTCTCACCTTTAATAAAACTCACAGACTGTGTTCAGAATAGCGAAGAACATTTGCTGCAGTATGTAAACGTTCCAAAATCATTACTTTTTGCAGGCAATATTCAACTATTCAGACGGAGCGCGCTGATTATCAACAGTTCACAGAGCGCAGACAAAATACACGATAATGTGTCTGATTTTTGCAAAAACATCAAACGGCAAACATATTAAACTTCTGCCATTCATGTTTCTAAATTGTAACAGTAAAACTTCAAAATGTTGCTATGACTACCACTAAACATCATAATTTCAGGAGTGCATCTTTATTACACACACACACAAACACTAACGTTATGTCCAGTTTGCCTTCTCAAACAAACTTTTTGATTGTCACAATGACACAGAACTGACACCAACTTTAAACAGTTTGTTTATTGAACAGTTTATTGAATTATCAAGCATCCTCCATCACCGGCCTTAAACTGCATGTTCATTAAACATGCAACAGTGCTGCACTTTTATAGAGTTTAATAAATAATGTGATTCTCTGACAAGATTCACTGTGACATGAAGTGAACTCAAATTCTCCTGCATGAGTCTCACCTGCACTGAACAATCTTCAGTCACTAAAACATGTTCAGGGTTTTGATAACACAATGGAGAGGGCTGAATATTGAGGAATATCTAAAAAAATTAATGGCTTTATTATAGAGAGGAACTTCTCACTACAAATCATGCCTAAATGATCATATTTGTGAGAAGAACATAATGGATGACATCACAGTGTTAAAATTACCAGCGGGGTCCAACAGATTCCACCAATGATCTGCTTTAACTCTAATCTGCTTTTAACGCTGAGTCTAATTCTGGTCTGAGTTTAACTCTAGTCTGCTTTCAGCTCTGGTCTAAGTTTAACTTTAATCTGTTTTAACTCTGGTCTGAGTTTGTGTCAATTGAAGATTGAAGCTGATTGGTAGCAGTTATAATAACACTTTCATTGTGACTGTACAAACTGTTTTCGATATTGTGTGAAGAACAGTAATGAAAGCTCATTTAGTGGTTTATAAGGTGACATATATGCGCAGTAAAATTGCACTTCCCATGATGAACTGTGTGTATCGATAAATGAAAGAGAGAAAAAGATCTGACATTTTCAAACCCATCCATTCCACCAAAACCCCAATCACATCAGAATTAAGAAACTTTCCTGAGCGTTTTAAAGCAACATCTGTGTGGTTCACAGAAAACCTCCAGCGCTGTCATTAAGAGAAAAAATATCTGCAGCAAAATCGACCAACAAGCATAAAAATCCCATTTTCACTCTGTATTTCTTCTCATGGGGAACAGCTCACATTTATTCTTGAAAACACATTTCTTAACTATAGAACATAAAAAATGAGAAATAACACAACTGATGAGCACACAAGAAAACTACACACAAATTCTTTTCTGCTTCTTCATTAATAACTGAAGAGCAGCCATTAGCAGCCGCACTGCAGTCTCCACTCATAAACTGCCCATTACACATCAGTGTGCTGCAAAATAACTCCACATAGTCTCTGGACAGAAACATCTGTCTAAAGAGCTGCTGAATGTGCTACAACACACCCAGAGACCCCAGAAGTAGCTGAATATTTAAGACACACTGAACTGACTGAACTTCACTGCATTAGATGACAAACTATCAGACTAATTCACTTCCAGTCAAACAATCTGCAACAAATGATGCTAAAGTTTCACTCAAAATAAAACTCACTTTTCAGAGTACTGTGAAAAACACATCTGCCGCCTCCTCACAAAGTAAAAATATCATGTTCTTAAGTTAAACTACAAGCTACTAATAAAAAGCTAACTAAAATAAAGGTGTCTGAAGTGATGTGTCAGTCAGACGTACGATTACATTAGAACAGCACTGTAACATTTTATCATGAATATGCAGTTATCACCATTACCAGCTTCAGTTAATTACTCCCAAACACAGCCACATAAATCATGTAAATTGCAGTTTAATCCAATTTAATCCATGTAAAAATGAGTCTTTTTATTTGCTTCTGTGTACCTGTAACACAATCTGCTCACCACATGAAAGCAGATCAATAGCATCAAATCTACTGTCTCTTCATATATTTATCCACAAAAAGACATCCAAGCCCAACATCTCACCAACACTGAAGATCTGATCCCATCACAATGTGTGTCAGACACACACTCACTCACACACTCACCAACACTGACAGTCTGATCTCAGCATGCTCACACACACGCATGCACACACAAAACACTGAAGATCTGATCCCATCACAATGTGTGTCAGACACACACTCACTCACACACTCACCAACACTGACAGTCTGATCTCAGCACGCTCACACACACGCATGCACACACAAAACACTGAAGATCTGATCCCAGAATGCTCTGTGTGTCAGACACATACTCACACTGACAGACACACACACATACATACACAGTGAAAGCACAGAGAGACCCCATCTAAAACACTACCAGGCTGAATTTCACATTACTTAAATCTACACAGAGAAGTGCAACCTTTCCCCACAATACACAATATGAAGTAACCTGCACCTCATAACAGACTGATATGTAACAGTCACATACTGTCAGAAAATAAGAATCATGTGATCATTTACGATCAGACATTCAAATGCTATTGGCTGTTATACAGCCCTCCAATGACATCAGAGCTTCCCTCATTTGGAAGGCCCACTACACACAGTAACAGATCCACTCTGAAACCCACAGCAATGAAATCACTCTGTGTAAAAGCTCCATTAGTGCATTCAGCACACAGATGAGCGACGCTCACCCATCACATCAAGAAGACAGAGGGGTGGAGTAACCGTTCAGCTGGACACTAAACAATCAGTTAGCACTCTGCAATAAACTCACAGATACAAACGAAGAACAGACAGATTGTTGCACAGACAATAAGCCCCATATTCTGCACATAACTGCCTGATATAAGAGGACAGAACAGACATTCTGTGACTGTGAAGACTGTAGAGAAACAAACAGGGTCTATTTAATGCTAGTTACCTTGGGAACACAGACACCCACACACACAAGATCTTCTGGTCTTTATCAGTAGGGGTGTAGACATACACATGTACTGTGAGGAAAGATGTTTAACGTATTATCTGCTGAAAGACCACATCAGACAAGCACATGCGGTTAGTGTTGATGTGGTGCTGGTCTAACCAGTGGAAACAATAGTTGGTAATGATGGTCAACTAGCTGGTGAAGCTTTCTGGTGAAGCTGGTAGATCAAGGTGGTCTTGTTAGTTCTGCACCACCATCCAACACTAGAGACCAACATTCAAAACACAACATGCTTGTCCATCTTCACAGAAATAAAACCAGTACTGAGGTACTGTCGCTTTCTATACTATTACTAATTTTAAACTAGTTCAACTACAGTTAATCTGTTTTAAGGTTACAGTGATATACTGAACAGTTATAATTATCTTTAAAAACAACAAATGCTAACAACTAAAGAGAGAGAGGCTACTACACTAGTAGTCTCTGAGTTCAGCATCACATTTCTCATAATGTGTGCAACAGAAAACTGACAGACGGAACAAACAATCAAAGAATCTCTTCGAAACACCACAGCATGGGTCTTGCTAGTGGAGATCCTCCCAGCTCATCCTATAACTGGAAACATGCTGTAACTTTAATCAGACCTTTAAAAATGAAGCCCTTCTGTCTGTTGATAATAAACAGAGACCACAGCCATGTCAGTACCAAAGCGCAGGATAAACTGAAGTGAGTAAATCTGAGAGTGTTCCTTTATTTGGCAGCAGCACTGGCCCCCTGAACGTCACCAAATCATAATGCACTGAAGTCTTTAGCAGCCCGCAGCGTTGCATCTGCTGCGACCAGACCCGTGTAGCCCCAGTGTTCTTCCCAATGACGCACATGCATACTGGGTCAGGAACACACAGTCTGGACCTTCATCTTTTCCACTGAGGATCTCCTCAACTGTCCCAGAGTATGAAAGCGACCTACACCCCAACAAACACCTACTGTAACATCATTGACCTCTCCTAAACCCATAACAGTGCTGTTACGACACTAACCAGCAGACGCTAACTGAGCTAACCCCTACTAACCCCTACTAACCCCTGCCTCCTTGCGCCTCATGGAAAAGACTGTGACAGACGGAGAAGTGTGAACACAAGACATGCGTGCCTTACAAATACAGTATTTACAGTAATTCATCTGCTTCGGGGTCCAGGCGTGTGCTCCTACTGTCTGATCAGCTCTGCTGTTTATTGGAAATTGGAAACTGTAGGTACTTTGGCTCAGTGTTGTTTATCACAGATGGTAAACAGAACGGGCTGCTGTGATAAATAGATCTCATTCTATTTTCTTTGGCTTCACACACAAGCTCCCGGGTCCAGTCTCAGACACCTTCCTTTGTGAATCTCTGCCATGACAAATGGTTGTTTATCTAGCGGAAAAGCCAAAGTAGTAATCAATGTCCGGGGTGTAGAGCTGCAAACATCTCACAGGTCCCTCTACCCTTCAGTTCCTGAGAGAACACACACCACTCGGCCCTGAGACAGTATTAAATACATGAATGATTGATTTAATATTCTCATCATATATACAGACCTCGCGTCAGATTAGCATTCTCCCACAGGAAGTCAAATACCCCCATTTAAATCCTAAAGAAACATTACATTCAGGTAATATTAGTTTATGATCAGTATGAGCAACAAAGTATGCTAAACTCATGCTGATTTAGAGCTGTCTTGTTATTTGTACTGTAAAACCCAAGGAGAAATTCAAAAGAATTTTCACATACACATAAAACTTTTCTGCAGGCTTTTATGCTACTGCTCTCAGCAAGTCATCTCAAAAT
>JAZGTH010000061.1:9162500-9240000 GCA_036877525.1 Chromobotia macracanthus | reverse complement strand
GTGACATGGGAGCTGAACGTTTCCCAAAGACCCATCACGAAGCAGACCTCACCAGAGGTATGGGCCTCAATCAGCTTCCAAGATGACTTAAAATTATTTACAATAAGATGAAACAAAGCTCAAATGAAAAATCAAGATATTTCCTAGTGTTTGGTTATTTTTATAATGAATATACATCATTCTAGCTGTGCCAAGTTCTACAATATTTTATTGAGCAGCAACTGTGCTGCTCAATAAATTTCAGGAGAAAAATCACTGAGAGAGCTGGTATTTAAATGAAACAGAACTATGAATTCTGTTCCAAACTCTTTCAAGCTCTGAAAGACCTACATCAGCGTTCAATAAAATGTTCCTCTGTGGTTCCTCCATTTTATATATAGCAAGTCAACTACTTGCTAGACAGAACTGACAGATGAAGCTCTTAAACCTCTCCCTTCAGAAGTCTTAACACAGATCTTCTGCCACCAGCACCAAACATTTACATCATTAATTCAAGCTTCATCTTCCACTGTAACCACGGTGATAACAGTATGAAACCGCCTGAAGGGCTTTTACTGCAGTAAAGAGGGAAAAATAAAACATGTTACCTTTTGAAGAGGAGTTTGAGGAAGATCCGGCCGGTCCGCAGACAGACAGCACATAACAGAGAAAGAAGAAGATAAATACAGGTTAGACATACAGAAACACTGTCAGTACAGAGACGTGTTCTTCTGTCACCGAGATTGAGTTGTGTTGAATCAGTGCAGAGTGTGTGTCAGTGTTGTGTGTGAAACATCTACACACAGTACAATCATGTTTATTGTACAAAAGTAAAATCAAACATTCAAATGAATTAATATTACAGTGAACTGAGTAAATCAAACGAAAAGCTAAATTATTTACAGGAATAAACTGAATATGAAAACTTAAACTATAAATTAAAGCTAAAATACATTCTTTGTCCAGCTCTAACTTCCTGTTTTAACTAGAAGTACATCAACCCATGAAAGAAAGCTGATTATGATGTGAAGTGGACCGCACCACATAGACTTACTGTAGAGACGAACACTCACACTTTCTAAACTTATAATAGTGTCTGGTTATTTACACACTCAACGTAACACCGGCTCTGAAGAAACTGAGGCATGAATATGCACAAGCTGCTCTGCTCTACCTCACAGCTTCCTCACAGGGGCCCGGTGCCTCAGTGGGGGTTGTTTTATTTCTGCTCCAACAGCCGGAATGACACACAAACAAACGCGGCCTCATTTACAGTGAGTGAAAAAATCCCGTCTGAGGGGATTCCTCCAGCTCTCAGCACAAAGACGCACACATACTTCTAAACCCCACGAGTCTGCCAGTGCTGAGGTCTGGAAGGAGACGTAGAGATGGGTTACATGAGGTCAATCCCCTGGGAAACTGACTCAAAGAGCCCTGTCGTTGAGGATCAGAACTGGTGTTCTAGGGAATGCTGTAACTTACACAGAACAGAGCTCACGACTAACTTCTAACCAAAACTCAAATTACCCTGCAAGAACACAGAGTTATTATGCTTTTAACAGCATGACAAGCCTCAAAACGGTTTGTTTCTGAAGCAGCATTTAAAACGAAGAGGCCTATCTGCAAGTCAAAGATCTCTCAAAAAATAAACAAACCCATGAAAAACATGTCCAGTGGGCTGTACAGCTCCAAGAGATTTAACAGACCTCTCTGTATCTGTGTTTGTTCTTTTAAATAACAACTTGAGTATTAAAGTGATTCATTGTCTCAGATTTTAAACCTAAAACTGCCCAGAAGAAATAAACACAGCAATAAATGTGACTGTTGTTGTCATACAGTAAGAGAAAGAGCTGCACAATTAACATGGATAACAAATCAGATGACCGAGTCTTTCTGAGTCTTTGAAGAATGTGATGAGAAATGTTCCTGTTATAATTTCTGACATTTGATTTGTAATGTAAGCACACTGCTGAGATTTCTACTGAAACTCAAGACGTGAGATTACAGGCATCTGTTTCTTATGATAAACAGCCGAGAAGTGGCAAAAAGCAGAAGGTTCGTTTTTTTAAGAAAGAGATCTTATGTATGGTTTTTGCTCTATGCTGTAGATTAATGAAATGCTTGCTGACAGATTTGTTGGACGGTTGCATTGATCTTACAAGAAAACACAACGTCCAATATCATTACGACTGTTCGAAACACTCGTCTGCCAGGAAACCATATTCAAAGAAAACCCAACAAACGCTGTTCATGTCAGTTTCAACACCATCCTCCATCTGTGCAATCTGTGAGTCTAATGTTGTTTATTTAATGAACTGTTTTACTTGTGACTGAAATATCTGTATATTAAGCAGAGAAAAGGAGAAAGTATTTAAACATAAAAAATAACATTCACATGACGCCAAGTACAGTAATGAAGAGCAATTACTGAAGAACTTCACACCAGTAATTCTTCTGGCAGCTCAGCCCTGTTAATGCTCATTGAAAACCAGCAGAGAGAAACACAGAGCACTCGAGAGATCAGAGTGAGACAAATCTGTCTGTCTTCACTGCACAGCCAGACAGCCTGTGTGTGTGTGTGTGTGTGTGTGTGTGTGTGTTTCAGATGCTACTTTAAGTTTACAGATGTCACATAAGTTTAGTGTGTTTGTCATGATGCACTCAAGATAAAAGCTTTTACACTGCGCCCCTCAGCCTACAGCCATAAACACACTGATATCAGCTGTGTGTCATCAGATTTACAGTTACACTGCTTACACCACAGGAGAAATATTAATGCAGTCCTCACTGAGCAGACCTCCAGTATGCGATGATTTAAACAGAGGAATGTAAAAATATAAAGGGGGACTCATAATAAATGAAAGAACAGAGAAAACAATTAACTAAGCTAAATGTATGAAACATCTGTAAAACTCCAATAGCACACATCACATGCTTATTAAATATAAGAATATATCTTTTAACTGAATTTCTTGCAAAAAATGAACCATGTTGTGATATGTATCATAACTGTAATATGAAATTACTCATATTGTATGTGATTCCCAGACTGTGTCCAGATTCTTCACTCCATGACTGAGGCAGAAAGTCCAGCTGCTGTGTCACTCTCTCTCTCTCTCTGCAGCACACGCATGACAGAAGACAGAAAGTCACGTAAACACCCTTCAAATAAACAGGAGACGGTGTGAGAGGTCAAATGATTCATGCTCTGTTTAACAGTAAGAGAGCGATACACAGCAGACATCCACGCTCACCGACGACTGTGTCTGTGCCGGGGAGAAGGTTAGCCATTTCATCAGATGCAGGGAGGTAATATATGAAGAACATGCAAAAAAACCTCAGATAATCCCTGCTTACACACCGCACTGCACAAACCATTTATCTGCTGTGCAAAGCTCCCTAAACAAACAAGTGCATGCTGGGTATTTGACCTAAATCTGAACTATTGGGCGTCTTTAATGCATGTTTAATTATCCAATAAAGACTTCACCCAAAAACAGCAGTTTAACTCAATCACCACAGGCAAACCCAGTTAGTATTAATTCCCTTCATTTAGGAGCACTTGTCACATCCAAAACATGGCTTAGATAAACCTCTATTTTAAATATTATGTTAATATTAAAATGAATCGTTCACACAAAAGAATTA
Organism: Chromobotia macracanthus; assembly: GCA_036877525.1. Taxonomy (NCBI): domain Eukaryota; kingdom Metazoa; phylum Chordata; class Actinopteri; order Cypriniformes; family Botiidae; genus Chromobotia; species Chromobotia macracanthus. The sequence continues at coordinate 9,236,373 of JAZGTH010000061.1, read as the reverse complement.
CAGCTCTGGCATACACACTCACTCCACTTGTTTTCCTGCGGCTATAACACTCTTTTTCCTGGGAACACAAAAAGGGAAATTTGGTTCCGTAACAGCAGCTTTAAACCCACAAACATAAAAACAATGCAGCTAAAAACCCACGAATTACCAAGAAAAAGACAAGAAACAATCACTCACTGAATTTTAAATTTCATCTTATTCTGCATATGCAGTGAAGACTGTGTCATCAATGTAAGTACTTTTGTATTTACTCACACTTTGTATTTTTAATTGTTAAATGTTTTTGAAGACTACTCATTTGTAGTCTCTGTTCATCACTGTCTTTGTGCAAAAGATAATCTTATTTTTTCTTTTAATTTTTGGGTGAAATATGACCTGAACATTCACCATAAGCTACAAGTACAGGAGCAAACCTGATCACACAGCAGCACGTCAACAGAAAGCATTAGATGACATTAAAGCACACCCCTTGTGTTTAACCCCAGTGACTGGACATGTTCATCTTTTCCACAGTGACCCCTGCTGCTGTTCACGGCCAGGTGGGAGGGGCATCAACCAATCACAGCTGCCAGCTACACACATAAACTGGAAAGATGAAGGTTGCTGGAGGTGCGGTGAAGACTGTCAGACTTCAACAGACAGATCAGAAACTCAACAAAGCATTTCTAAGCATCACTGCTTCCAATCAGTTCTCTTATCATAATGCAAACTTCTGTCAGACGCGTCTAGACACTGTTAAAACAGGTAAAGTGTTGCTGCTCATCAGACAGAGCATTTTAATTGAACACCCACTGTCTCATATTCATGCAGAGCACAGGCAGGTGAAGTACAACTACTGATTAGCTGAAAGAAACCAGAGAGACAGAAAACCTAGCTGCCATTGCTGTGGTAAAGTGTACCGTGCATACTGAAACTGACATTCAATTGAAATGAAGAGAGAGAGAGAGCAAGAAAGGGAGAGAGAGCATTTTATGAACAATTATTATTTTCAGTTGACCTCAGCACTGGTGAGCGACACCCAGAGGGACTTTAAAACAGAAAAGATAATCAGCACAAGACCTCAGTGTAACAGAGCAACACAGGTCACATCAGCTACCTGAATACCACACACCAGAGAGAGACAGCCAGTGAGAGAGAGACAGATAGACAAGAGAGAGACAACCCTGCTTTTAACCCTTTATGTGCTCATACTACCACTGAAACTGCAACTGTTAACTGATCAAATGAGTAAAACCCAAAGAGAAAAAGAGCTGACAACTCTCTCCTCTGGAGTTTACTGCCAAACTATAAAATATCTGTCAGATTAAACGATTTTCAAAATACAGCAGTTAATTGCAAATTGTGCATAGTGCATTGCAACACAACAAAACATATTAGTAACATTACAATTAATTCCTCCATTTGTGACACAAAAATACATTTTTGTGACACATAAAGCTGAAACCTGATGAATTTAAATACAAAGTAAAAGACTCCCAAAGTGACCATCACCTGCATCTCTCATCAAATACAGTCAATATAAACATCAGCAGCATACACTCACTCCTGGACACAATGACATGCCAACCTAAACACTGGAACAATGAGATCTAGCATTGAAGACATTGAATTGTCTTTATATGCTCTGGTACACTTTCTCAACAACTCAAGTCATTTTGAAACACTTCTTCTCAATTTTTCATTCAGGGTGAAGATAACAGCTTGACAATGCATACATCTTTATTTAACAGCAGTACGGTGGCCATTAACTGCAGCAGCTTATCACAGTTTTATTCAGCACATGCAGCTACAGGTCGTGACCTGAGAGAAAAACATTATTACAAGGAAAAAATGACAATGTGCAGCAACCCACACCAGAATTACTTCAACTGCTTTACTGTCAGATGCACGGCACCCCCTGCGCTTCCAGAGAAATGGCTTTAAAAAAAAGACATGCAAGAAAGCACATACTTTCAGTGCAGCCCTTGACCTGTGACCTACATCTACACTCAATTACACAACACATCCACTGCATTCTCAAAGCATGCTCTGTTTGATGGAGCTTAAAGACCACACTATCCACCCTTCAGCTGAAATACTTTTCATACAAACGCTCACACAGAAGTGCAGAATATGACCCATGCAAAAGGAAAAACTCAAAACACCAACAGAAAGCTAGGAGAACATCCGTCTTCCATCCATCTGTCTTCTATGCAGTAATAAGGTGAGTGAAAGGGGATGTTTTATGAAAGCGACGTAACCCTGACGCAGCACTGTGCTGATCTGACCGCAGCATGTGTGTGTGTTCTGCAGGGCTGTTAAATCAAGACTAAGAACTGCTGATTCATGCTGTTTTAGGAACAGTGATTCAAACAGCACACGCAGGCCTACTGAGAGCTACAGGATCATAAAGAAATTAACTCTTCTGTCCCTGAATCAGCTGACTGACTCTGAAAAAGACAGATCAGTCAATACTTTGCAAAACAATTCTTATATTAATACACATTTTTGCTTGTATCTGTGCACACAACAGCATGTTGGAGAGCGCTGAATTCCCCACAAACCCCCTGAAACAAGCAACTCCTGAAGAGCACCTGCACTGATATCTGACTGCAGGTGATGCTGAACACCATGAGCTTCATATGACACCTACACAAACTGCGACCTGCAGCACACAGCTAATGAATGCTAATCGCATTCATAAATGCACTGTTAAGATGTGACAGTGAACATAAGGAGAGGACAGGTGAGGCTGAGCTCATTTCTTTCACCGGACCATGTGTGACTGATGAAGTCATCTGAACCAGTGAACGCAACAACATGCATTTCCTGCATCACTGTTTAATGATGACCCGGGCCAGCTGCTACACAGTACATCATATGTCCTGAAATACTACATAAAAATATAAACTCATTTTGTAAAGCAACATTTTATGACTTTATTTCAGTGGATGATGGCATCATCAAGCAGTTTGATAATATAACAATAAACTTCATGATAATAAACTTCATGAACTGTCAATCCCTCACTGATGAACTTTTAAACCATCCTGCACATTTCCAGCTGATGTGTAAAAGTTCAAGTGCGTGAGTGAACATTTCTTAACATCAGTCTGTTAGGGCTGGAAATGGAGAGAGGGGCTAAGTTCAGGTTTCAGGTGGGTTCAGAGTTTAAGTTTTTTTTTCCAAAAAAAAAAAAAAATCCCTGTTTCTAGTCCATTTTCTTTCTAGTAACAGAATACAACGTCCGCTTGTAAATGTAGCTTTGTAGACTTGCCTCGTTGGCACGCAAGACAAAATGTTCAGTGCTCTCGTCCTTTGTAAGTCGCTTTGGATAAAAGCATCTGCTAAATGACTAAATGTAAATGTAAGTTCAGAATGTTGAGAATTTACAGACACTGCAAATTTCATACACACATATATATAGTGAGATTTTCAAGCAGATTCATTTAAATGACAGAGTTCCTGCATAACAAGAACAATCTTTATTTCTCCAGAGATGAGATGACGTCTGAATCACGTGATCAGAAACGTGTGAAATGATACAGACTGTCTGCAGGTATTAACAGACACACAGAGTTATCAGACCTGGTTCTTTAATGAATCAGAAAGACATCGGTCTAATGAATCCTTCACTGAGCAGAAACTAAGTCTGTTCTGTGCAGGCGTACAAAACTAATTCAGCCTAATTACAGGGTGTTCAATTGAAAAAGTGTAGTTAAACAACAAGTTTAATTCAGAAGTAAACACTGCTATAAAAAACTATATATTACATTTTGAAAACATCATTTCAACAACATTTCACAAAAAAATGTATATAAATCAAAATTCTGCAGACACACAACACGCTCTGGTTATTACAGTGTCTGAGTGTTGGTGTGTACTGTATGTACGGTTGGGGGGGCTGGTTAATTATCACCGTTATGCTGTAATGTGTGACAGGATGATTTAACACGCATCTCTAGAGACTGAAGAATCTTTCAGACACAACAGCTGCTGCAACAGTCCACAACACAATAAGAGAAAAACAAAGACATTTATAATGCTCTTCACTTAGTACAAAGACACACACTCACACATGCGCACACACACAGGGACACACTCACACATCAGCACAGGGACACACACACACTTACAAAATAACACACTTGCTGAAAGCCTTCAGGTGAAGGATGAGGAAAGATGTAACTGTAGAAATCTCCAGCTCACACTTCACCCTCTGTAATACAGAGATTTTCATTTTACAATTACTTCTGACTTTAAAATTTATTTTACAATAAACTAATCTGTTTTTTAAATTAGCACCATTAAGTGCGATACATTAATCCTAACATGACAGAAAAATATAATTTACATTTATAAATCTTCACAATATAACATGAAAATTAATTCCAACATCACAGTGTAAAATCTACAGTCTTTGAAATAACTTCCATTACTTATTAATTTCATTCAGCAGCCCAACAGGAAAACACACCAGATGTGTGACAACACTCAGATTCACAATAACACATGGACTACATCCAAAGCACAGAGATCAGAGAGCAGGTATACAGAGAGAATAACAGTGTGAAATGAGAAAACTACAGCAGAAATACAGCAGGAGCGTTTGTGTACTTTTGAAGAGAAATGACTGTAAATTCTGCTCTGAAGATGCTTTTAAATGAAGATGTCCAGTAAGACAGCAGAACACCCTGACTGACAGTCAGACTCTTAGTACAGTCTGCCTCAGTAAGAGGACAGGAAAAATCAGACTGTTTTAAAAATGCATAAAACTGTAATAGTGCAGAGCCTATAAAACCCGGACTAATGTCTGTCTGGTTCTCTGAAGGTGATTGGTTATTTCTGCACGAGTGTCCTCAAACTGAACTGCAAAAACAATCACTGTTTTTCACTGTGTCCCAAACTCGAGCCAGTGCTGTCATTTCTGCAGCAGTCAGGCTGCTCAGACAAACAGATGCAGTTATGTTTGGTGCAGCACAGAAATGACACACTTCACTTTGAAGAGAGTGTCACTGTCAGTGTATTTAAAAAAACATGAACATTCTTCACAAATGTATGACTGATTTATTTGGGTCTTGAAAGGAGACGTGCGGTTTCACCACTTACAGGGAAAATGCCTGCCGTCACATTCAGACAACAGTTCACATGCTGGTGATGGAGACACACAGTGTTGTAAATCCTGTGAAAAAGTAAAGGGCAAGTTCACATACAGTAAGAGCAGCAGACCCCGCTAATCTAATTAATACACAACATACCCCCCCCCACAGCCTATAAGAGTCCTCGAACCCACAGCCACAACAAAAGCTTCAACTCCAGTGTGTGTGCTTCAATGAGCAACAGTGTCTTCGTTCAATTCCTGCTGCTCCAGAGGCTTTCACCAGACACATAACTGGACTGTCACTCATGTCGGCAGGGTTTTATAAACCCCCCCTTCACCCCATCCCGCTGTTTTTAAGTACCAGCCAAATCACAATAGCTTTCTGTCTGCCTGCAGGACCTTCATCTGGGTGGGGGAAAAAAGAGACACTAAATAAGACAGAAAACTGCTTTTCTTTCAGCATTACCAGCCAGCGAGCCAGATCAGCTTCATCCATAAGACACAGAAGTGACTTCATGGTAAATCCAGAGAAAACAGCATCACTCAGAGGATCAGAGCTCAGAAGACACAGGCATTGTTTACACTGCACACAATCAGTTTAGGTTTCAAAATCTGAGCTTTAGAACTGACTATCCAAACAATCAATTTACACTGATTCGATTTATTTGATCAGACAGCAATATCAATATTCAAGGTTTATACAACAGTTTCTATAGCAATAATACTTATTATTATTATTATAGCACCAAGTGATACTACAATGGCACATGTTCATTAAACAAGGACCCAGTGCACAGAAAGGAGTGTATTCAGTCACAATGTTGAACACTTTGTTACATACGTTACATGGATTTTAACCACACAAAGTGGTTACCTGGATCAGGTCTACAAGCATTATATAGTGCTGTTCAGACTAAACTATTTACCAGGGTCTGCAGTCAAGGGTCAGTATTGTTGAAGATTTTATTTTACAATCTCAAATGTTTCACATTTATCCAAAGCTAGATTGTTTAAGCTATACAACCTACATCAATTTAATATCTCTAAATATAATATTTTCCTACTGCATTTTAACATTTGTCTCATTAGCATCTTTTCTTATTTCAGTTTTAGGTTATAAAACTACGAAGCTGATCCCTAAATGAAACACAACTGAGAACCTCACATCTCCTGAGCTATGAAAGAGAGACCTCTGAGAAACACCATTTTCCTCTGGGATGGAAGAATTGGATGAGAAATGTTCAAGCTTGTATTGACATCTCTGACTTTTGGTTTAGAGTATTTGACTGACAGATCCTGCCAAATCTGGCGAAAATACATGTAAGTTTACAGGACCTTTTCTCAAAAGTCTCCATTTGTTATAGTTTAAATCTGATTGCTTTCAAAGAGAACCTACTGAGATGTCTGAAAGATCTTATTTGTGATTTTTCTCTCCTGTGAGAAGAAATTATGGCAGACAGTTTTAGAGTGAAGTCTGAATGTGTCAAGTGTTTTTCCATTCACTATAGACCTGCCGTCACTTTCTGCTCTGAAAATATTATATAATCTCTCACCAGTCACACACAAGCTCTCCTACAAACACACTAAAACTGTTTTCTGAATGACGTCCAGAGAGCAGAAGGACACAACAGTTCAGATACACCAGCAGTGTGAAATATGACAGACTCTGATCCCCTACAGCCACAAGAAACACATGATCAGAGACAAATCTACTTTAATATATATGACCAGAGAAATCATAACACTCATGTGACAGCTATAATCCTGATTTACAGTTCAAAGTTTCTTTACTCCACATTATATTTAATGTGCACAATGCATTTTATTCCTGTTTAAATAGTGTTACAATTTATATGAATAAAACCACAGAGTGGCTTCATTCAGTGCAATACACACAATCTACAAACAAATATGAAAATCAAAAAGGCTGACAGTAACACTGGCATGAACCCTTAAACACATGATTTTAGAGGAATATTTAAAGGAATAACTGACCCAGCAGCTCTTGTCCATATAACAACAGCCAACAGTGATCTGTCAAGCTTCCCACACTAACAAATAATCTTGAATTACACATTCATGAGTGTTTTCATTCATTTTGCATTTGTGGTGATTCTGCTGTTGGTTTTTGGATAAGGACATTTGTCAGAATTCTTTCTATTGTGTTTAGAGAAAAAGTAAAACAAGACTTTACAGTAGCAGACAACAGCGGTCAAATTCCAAAAAAACTAAACTTCTGCATCCCCTACACACACACAAAGACTGTCAGCATTCCCAGCACTGTGTGTGTGTCAACCAGCAAACAGGCCGAACTCCAGCCCAACACTGTCTGTGAGAGGAAGTAACATCAGCTGCAGAGAGAAGATAAATCAGACAGGAGGGGTGAAGCCTGTACAGTAAACAAGAGCAGCCACACAGCTTCCTGTGTTAATCAGCACACACCCACCGCAGGTTCTGCATGTGTGATATATACATATATATATACACACATACACATATACTACATACATGTAGTCCCGTTCAGATTGTTCAGTCTTGTAGCAGACAAGAAAGCTGATTCATTGTCAAAATTTAATGATATTTGGCCACATTGATTAGTTACTATAGCAACCTGCAAACTACAACAACAAAACAGAATCCTGCAGCAACTGGCGACCTGCAGTGATAAATTCACTGTCTGCGTAAACACCCCGTTACTGTTGTGCAGTCTTTGATTAATCCACGAGAAATTTTGGACTGTTTCATGTTTGGCATGTCCACCTCACCAGCCAAACACACAGTTTGAGATGAATGCGCTTCCTAGCTCTGTCTGAATGCATGGCCCACTTTCAGAAGTGCATTAAATCTGATGTCACCCACAAAAAAAAACCATGCATGATGGCTCTCTGCTGCACTATAAAAAACCTCACAGTTGGCTTATGTGGCTAGGCCAGTTTTCAGAGGATCTGTCCTGCACAATGGCCTCAAGACAAACCTCACCTGACTGACCTGCTCTGTTATTCTGTGTCCTCTGTCCTAAGGATTAGCTCCTGAAGTGATGGTCCCAGACACAAGCTGCTGGAAGCTGTTGACGTGTCTTTTGTGTTCACTGAAAGCATCAGCAGTGTGGGCCGGTAATTCTAGAGTCACACTGGGAGCTTCAGTGTCTGTTAGCTGCTATAAGTGGCCGGCAGGAAGGTGCAGATGAAAGACTCTGAACTACAGTTAAACCCTGACGGTCTGCTTATCTCACAGTGAATCTCTGCTCTAGATTTTTGTTTTTAAAACAGTGGTTTTCAACCCAGACCTGTATCCTGTATTTCTTTCAGTCTAGGTGATATTTTCTGAGCAGATATATATAACCTTCTTTGGCTGCAACCAGAGACTAAGCAGAAGTGAACAGAGCCTGTTCCATCAACAACAGAAGACCGAACTTTAGTTTGTATGTGTTGCATTTCATTTATATTTAGCATTTTTTCCCCTGCTGTCCACAACCTTGTCAGGACAGATCTGAGACCCTCTGGCTGAGAAACATAGTCCTACAGCTGCTGCCCTAGCAAAGTCAAGCCTTCTGATGTCCAGCAGCCCCTGAATCACACTGCTGGTCAAGAACCAGCCGGTGCTGTCATTCTGCTCATAAAGCCTGTTTGAAGATTTGTGGAGACGACTGTACCTGCATCATTTTATTGTAATCTGATCAAATTGACTGAAGAGTGTTGGCTGGCAGAAGAAACATGCAGCGGTGGACACAACACAACACATCACAGACAGAGACATGAATAGAGCTGAAGACTTCACCAGAATACAACTGTAATACAGCTGTGGTACTGTTAGAGGTGTTGCACAGGAAATGAATTCAGAGATGCTGAGAGTCACTGACATGCAGAAATAGTTTCAGAGAGAAGAATCTGTATATTCAACCCTTTTGAAAACTGACTGCACCACTTCAGTCGCATGTTCATCATCTTATTTAAATAAATGTCAATGTTACCCATTGGCCAAATATATATTTTTTATTTAACTTCACAATAAAATATTTTTTAACAATAATATGAAAACAACTTCCTGCATATCTCACATACTATAAAATGCTTTTACAAATACGTTGTGTTGATGTATGTACCTGTGGATGTGGCTCCCTCACACACACATACAGACAGGCAGACACAGACAAACAGACACACACATAAAAACACCCAGAGGAACACACAGAAATACAGACACACACACACAGGAGGGCTGTGATGAAGGGCGGGTGTTAATAAGCAGAGCTCAGTGTCTGATGCAGCAGTAAATTGCAGTATTGATTCTGTTGAGATGTGACTGCACTGCTGCTTCCCCCCCGCAGACCTGCGCTGCACCTCTGCACTCTGAACACCTCGAGGATCAAGATGAAAGAGCAAAACAGCTCATGACAAGACAACAGATACACAGCAGACAGGTTAAGCCAGCCATGTCTCTGACAGACCTGAGTTCACTACAGAACAGTCTGAAATGACCGGGGCTGCAGTGCACTGCACACCTTTTTCCCCATACACAAATCTCTTTAATAGCTCACATCTTTCTCTAGGACAGTAAGAATGAAGTCTTGGCTTCTCTGAAGTTTCACCTGAGAAAAAGACTCCAATGATCTCACGTGTCTGCCCTTGAGGTTCACAGAAATATTTCTCAACGCCTTCCAGGAACAAGTGGTCTGAGCTCTGCTTTCCACATTCATACTCTTCATAGTCAACAGCAGAATCTGAATCTATTTTTACTTCTAAAGAATTTTAACACAACTGAGACCTCCAGAGTTACATAAGAGCAGCAGTAACATTTCCTCTGGGCAGTTTGATTACAACAGTTTGTCCCAAGAGCAACAAACACAAACTGTGTTACTCCCAAACAGTCAACAGACTTCTCTCTGCAGTCTCTGTTTACACGGTTACATCTGCAGACCAAAGCCCAATGTGATGAACTAAAACAAATTTCAAAATCTTTTTTGAAATAAAAGCTCTGAAAAACAGGAAGAATGTGTATGAGGCATTCCTGGGAATATCACGATCTGAAAACTTCTGCTGTCAGCTGCTTTAGCAAGTCTATCAGCTTCAAAACAATTCGAGCGAGGACATATGGAAATCAGGGGCAGAAACAGTCAGAGTGAAAGCAAATGGTACACACAGACAGAATGCGTTTCATCTGCGTTCACACCTGTACACTGCATGTGGACGGATTCATATTCTGAAGCATTTCAGACTGCTTGAGACTTCTTCAGACTGATTTAATCTTGTTAAAATATATATATCAAGGTCTAAAATAAAGATCTGATCAGAACCTTGAGCAGCCTTCAGACAGATCTGATGCTGTGTGTGATGGGCCTTTTTAGGTTTTTGAGGAAAAAAAGTTGAAAAGATGTTTGAAGCTTTTAACTTATCATTTTAACTCATTATTAAACAGGTTTGCTAGCAGTCAATTAAATATGAATGTATAAAAATATATTGCTTAAATATTAACCCTTTTGAAGATGGACAACAATCCAAGCCAAAATCAAATGAAATCAAGCAAATCTAACCTTTATAAACACTTAAAATGGCTGAAAATAATAGAAACAATAAAAAAAGAAATCCATCTTTTAAAACTAGACAGTTTTGTAAAAAGCATGTTTTTCTTTACAGTCGTCCTCAGGCACATAACAGTGTCAGTAATGAAAGAATCCCTCACATACAGTGTCAGTCTAATCCAGCGTGCTGACTCGGCACTCAGCAGGCCCCGACCCTTCGCTCCCTCATCCTAACAGCCCGTGACTGGACCTGTCCGCTCTGATACAGCCAGTGAGGCTGCAGGGCGATCTCTGACCCTGATGAAAGCGCAACACTGTGTCATCTGAGATACATCACCTTCCCACACTGGGACTGCACATGCAGCTTCCTGCTTCCTGTTATGATCCAGCTGAATGCTGGCAGGGTCATTCTGTGTCGCCTGTTATTATGACCCCTCATAAAAACACTTTTTACAATGATGAGCTGAAACCAACCTTTTCCTTTTTAAATTATAATAAATGAATTCTCTGTTTTTGAGCACAAGGCTTGGATTATATAAACTGAAAATTTATAAACTGTCAATCCTGTTACTGTCAAGTAAAAGTCTGAAGGCATAATTGTGTCCAAATACATTCACATTTATGATTTATCTTGAGATGGTACAATGCTTTATTAACATAGAATGTGTAAAATCCTACAAAAAAATGACTTCAATGACCTCATCAACTGGAAAATGCTTCATTGATGACTTATCAATATCTCTCACACAATAACAAGACCCTCAAAGAACAATCTCCTGATCTCTTCTCAGCTCACCTTCACCTCACAAGTGAGTGGCATTATCTATCCATCTCACACACACATTCACAAAGACACACTCACAAAGACGCACACGCAGAGACACACATACGCAGACGCAGACACACGCACGCAGAGACACACACACACGCAGAGACACACACAGCTACAGTGGCTCTGCTTGATCTCTTTACAGCTTATGGAAATAAGTGCCAGCTGCCAACTGAAAATACTACAAAATAAAATCAGAGACGCACAAATTCAGAGTAATCACGGTTGTAAATAAGAAGCCCATCAAACTGTGATATATCACAATCATTACAGACACATTCATGTTTTATTTGGGGTTTAATTGTTATGAAAATATTGGCATAAAGTGTATATAATCATGTTTTTGGGGATGTATGAGGTTTTGTGTCTGACACTGTGGCAGTGAGATACAGGTCCACTGAGAGGCAGCAAGTGAGACAGAAGTGAGAAGCAGAGAGAGAGACAGCACCTCCAGCTCAGCCGACAGCAAGACACGTTCTTCATTCTAAATAATGCAAGAGGAGCAGATGAATTCAACAAAGAGAGCAAGATGCGTCAGTTTACCATAAGATACCAAAAAACCTGTGCTCTGCTTTAGGACGAAACACTTAAAGAATTTCAGATCTTTCCGTTTCAATTCGAGTTGTTTTTCTGATGAGTCAATGGTCTCACAAATCCACCAGATAATAAACCTCTTGATCATTACTGCCTGAACAGTGTTGCAATAACTGCAGCCCAAAAACACTGTACAAATGTGCACACAACAGAAGTCAGTATAGTCAAACTGCTGACGCTGGAGTCGTTCTGATTAATACATTTGACAAATGAGACAATCAATATAATACTGTAAAAACTCATAATCAAAATGCAGCAAACATGATCATTCTGAAAGAAAATAGTACTGAATGCTAATAAAGTCAAAACGTGACAGTATCAAGCAGAATGAGAGATTTCTTAGCATATTTATTATAATTACAGGCTGTTCATGCACATAAAGCTGCTGTATGTCTTTAGAAGTCTTGCCTATAGAGTCATGAGACATGGACTCGCTGCGTTTATGGTTCTTCTTGAGCTTGACAAATGTAGCCACAGTGAACTGCCATTATACAGAAACAGCAGCGTGAACCTTCTCCAAAACATCTGTTTGTGTTCCACGAGAACAAACAGTCATACAGGTTTGGAATTCTGACAATTCAGACCAAATCTGAGGGCGAGTTATTCTTTTAAATCCAGTCATTTGTTATTCATAAACTTTTGTTTGAAAAACTCTTTGCAGCGTTCTCTAAATGTTATTCAACAGGGGATTCGGAGAACACACAGCTCTGTGTTGAACGCACAAGCACACTGCTGAGGGGTGTGTGATAAACAGCACACAGCCCGCAGAGTAAGGCACAGTGAAGGGCAGCCCTGATCCTTGCTGAGACCCGATGACACGGGTGTGAATTAAAGTGAAGCACTGCTGGACAGAACGACAGGACACAGCATCGTGCAAACGCTGCTGGTGATGTGCAAAATTCAATCCCCCGCAGAATCTGATCCCCCTGAGCCTCAGAGATATTCCACTGACTGTGAGTTCATTTACTACAGGACCAAAAATCCTGCAACATTCCTGATGATTTATGAAATCTTAACCATGGGAATGTGTCTGTTTAATGCCTTTTCTAAGCAATGTCTTAAGCTTCCTGCTGAAACGCTGTGAGCTGGAAACATATTATCAGACCCTGCACACACAGATAAAGTCTTTAAACTCACTCCTACTGGCAATGTGTTGGTTTTTTGAAGAAACTCTAAGCACGTGGCCTACCTACCAATGTTCTGAAGGTGTGTTGGACAACTCACTGTAAATAATTATGGCCATGTTGACAGAACTTGTGTAATAAATGCTGTCCTGATTCAAAGAAACAGCTGAGATTCTGCTGGGCTCTGAATTTGGCTCATTTCAGTGGAAGATCTTTCTCCTGTTTAGAGACAGAAAGAGCTGCTGGCCTGACTCTTCATTCATGCCTATGTTAATGTTGATATCTAGAGATCAGAGGGATGTGATGTAGATGTACTGAAGTGATGACAGTACTGAACAGGATGTTTAACCTAGCTCTAACACTGATGGACACAGACCAGCAGCAGAAGTGCAAAAACAAGTGACAGGAAACAAACAGATAAAACTCTTCAGATTCTATCTGACACAACCCAGCAACCCCATATCTCTCATATCTCATATCTGTTTAGAGCAGAGAGGCTGGGTTTTTAACCACACCTGTTAAACAGCATCTCATTTCCAGCTCTCTCTGAAACCACACGCTAAAAACATGCAGGGTGGGTCTTTTCCGGAAGAGCTCCCCACAGTCACCAGAACAAACGGTTCTTCTCTCTTTTTCTGTTAGTACCAAAATCTGCTAACACTCAAACACAATGAGGCTGAGTAACACAGACACACAGCCAGCCTTCATCACAGAACTGTTACCTCACAAATCTATCTCAGCCCCACAGACGTCTAAGAGAGCCATACTAGCTGTTAGCACTGAATCTTACAGCTGACAAAATGAGAGCAGATGTTTGTTCATTAGGATTATCCTGCATGTCTTTCCACCCTGACAATTGAAAGAGTCTCTGTATTGTTTGTCAGTGCATGTTACGATGAGCTGTGAGGGCAGAACGCAGAGATGTGCGATCATTAGCGACGTCTGTTATATTTGCTCTTTCTTTCATTCTGTAAATACAGTGGGCAGATACTGTCAGAGACAGCAGAAAGAGATTCAGGTCCTCTGGGCTATAATGATTTCTGTGTTCTGCCGTTTCATTAGAGGACTAATTGTGCTGGTAATGAACAAAACACCCTTTCACAAAAACAGGGCAGCAGACTAAACATCCAGTTAATTAAAAACTATTTCTACCAATGTTGCCCCAGTGGAAAAGCACTTGCAATGCTCGGCTGAACCACAGTCGATGAATCCACCTGACGCAGGCCTATGTGACCAAAGCACAAAACTGATGAAATGTGTCTGTATCGTCTGAATTCTAATATTTCATTTCAAATAATTTGCATTAAACAGCATATTTGTGACACGGTGCACACATGGTTTTAAAATAAAGAGGTCAAGAGACAAACACAAGACAAATGGACACATGAACCCCATCAGAACTGATAAGGACCACATGACCCACAGTCTGCAGAAATAAATCACCAAAGAGAGACTCTGATCTGTGAACACTCCACTGAAGGAGAATACTGCTGAAGAATGAAGAGCTGCAGTTTCTACAACATCACTGCTGATTCTGAGCAATTAAACAAGAGAAAAGCAGAGAGACTTTACAGCAACTGAAGAGCTGGACTCAATGCTGCTGCCTGTGTTTATCACAGACTAACTGGGACATTACTCACCCACCCTTTAGAGATCTAGTCCTGTATTTCTACTGAACTCAGAGCATTCTTTGGGGTGAAAGAATGAGGACATGACAAGCAGCAGTCACAAACCACATAGGAACAGTAACAGTAGTGTGTATACAACAGTGTATTTATCTTTACTGAAGATTCAACCAAGTGTTTGTATACAACTAAACTTGCATAATCTCAAGGCTGTTCAAGGCTCTGATGCTGCAGAACTATTATGGTCAATAATTCTACTGCAGCGTGAGGTCCAAACAGCAGCTTTAAAACACCACTTAGAAAGCTGAAATGATTGTGAAGATAAAACCTAGAATCTGAACTCAAACACATCTGGAGGTGGAGCGGAAACTTCTCGGCCCCAGCAGTGGACCTGACCGCAGAGAGGCCATACAGAGGTCATGTGACCCATGTACGCTTACTGGAATCTGATGCAAAATAAACGAAATTACCAAACATGAGTGTTTGTGGAGAAACAAGACAAACAAACCGCTTCTGCCCCACAGGACATCCAGTAAATCATTTACTTTAACTGAACTTGTTTATCCTCTCAAAAACACTAATGCAGTTCTCCACTGCATAAAGTTAATTATTTGGAAAAGCATGACTATAACTTTAATTTGTGAGTTTATTTATATCAAATTATAGCATTTCAATTTATATTAAATTACTTTGTTGCTCAGCAAAACTGCATGAAAAATGTTCTTTACATGATTTAAGGCTTCTGTTTTTTAAAGTCCTCGTTTAAACAGTCAGGAGATAACTACAGCTTCCTCTGCTCTCACTGGTAGTTCAGAGGCCAGCCGCATTCGGCTCCGGCTGGACCGATGGAACAGGATCTTTCCTGAGAGGAAACACTTATCAAAGCGCTCAGCTGCTCTCCCTCCTCCCAGCCTGAGGCAAACTCTGCCACACGGCTCCCTGTAACTCTATCCATCTCACACGGCAGTGAACGCCCCATCAGCACGTCCCAACAGAGTCGAAGCCTCCAGTCAGCACCCCATTACAAGAGCTGAGAGCACTGATGAATGAGAGGGAACATACAAGACACGCTCTCAAAACCACATACCCACGAATCTCAAATTCCTTCAGATTTCAAGAGACACCTCAAGAAATCTGTCAAGAACATGTCCAGGTCAAATGTCATGCCAATTGTAATCAATTCTAACGTTAACTGTAAATAAGGTATTTACGTTATTTACTATTGTAAAGTTATGTGTTTTGTACTGTAACGTTGACCACCGCCCCGGTGTGTACATTCATATGTTTTGAAGGAGGCGGGGCTTTAGAGAACTCAGATGGGAAGGAATCTTCTTTACTTTTATTCCTTTTAAGCTAGCTTGTTATTGCTAGCCTTTACATTTGAAATGTAAAATTACTTTGCCAACAGCAAGGTAAAGAATCATAGTCCAGTAGTGGCTGCAGCGCTCCAGAAACACACAGAGGCTTTGGCAACCATCCAGTCTTTCTGACACTGTGAAATATGATACAACAATAGAAAATTCAAAGCAGAATTGCAGGCTATAGATAGCAATGAACACAGATCACAGTAAACTGTGCTCTGGAAAGGTACTTTGTTTCTGCGCTCATTCATTTGACAAACTGTGAGAGTGTGTGGACAGTTTCCAGTAAGTGGGAGAAAAGTGGGAATCTGATGTTCAGATGCTCTCTGAACCTAAAACACTTTCATTCTGACGCTGAACACAATGATAACTATCCTCACTCACCTCACCAATGACTCCTATATTCCTTCCACAGAACACAAAAGAATCTCAAAATCTCTCATACACATACCTCTGAGGCAGAAAATGATGTAAAGATTTCATGCAGTGATGATACTGACAAACAAGACTGCTCATTAACAATGAAACTACAGCAAACTACAAACTGAAGTGCATACAGTCCAAATACAAAGTGTGAACAAATACAAATATCATAAATCCCCAAAAATGTGACGTGTGTGAAATGAAACTGGTGTATTCTCGGATCACTCGTCCCCTTGTGTGAGCGACACTCATTCTGAGAACAGCTTTGACACACACTGAGAACAACTCAAACACAAAATGATTCAACAGAAGAAAGATCTGAATCTGAATTCTGCAACAACAACCTCTGCTGCTCTGCCCAGTGACTGAATGACCTTCAGCAGTTCTGTCAAAGCAATGTATGAAAACCAAACATAAGATCGGCTTTAAACCAGCAGCTTCAAACACACAAAAAGAGCAAAGACAAGCGAGCTGAGAAACCACTGAGCATGTCAGAGAGTGAAGTGAGACAGTGCTGTACTTTCTCACTGTGACAACCTGCCCCAATGGTGTCACACCAGAACCATCACAGTAACCTCATGACATGTCTGCCTATACAAGCACTGACTTCAGTACAACACAACAGTGGCATTTTATAATGGGTGATTTAAGGGCATTAACCGGGTTCATTGTGATCTGTCAGCTGACAGACACTTGTATGTGGAGAGATTTAAAGTGCGCTCCTACAGAAACAGATGTTTCACTTTTTGAGAACATCACTTTATTCACTTTATTCATCTTACCTCTTTGACCTTCTCTCTCCTCTGAAGCGTCTGAGGATCAGATGGCTTTCCTTGGTCCTTCCCCAGAGGTGCTTTCAGCAGACACTTTCTAAAGGTCTCATAAGTGAATCCACTGCTGTGTTTCCCGTCATGAGCGGCCGTAGTGCCCCGCTCGTCTCTGGCCGCTGGTTCGTGCGTCTTCGCCGGGCTCCACTCCTCCTGCGTCCTGCTCCCGACAGACCTCTCCACAGTTCTCGCTCCATGGGTAACTGCAGGCTTGCGGCTCACTTTCACTTTGGCGTTCCCCTCGGCCCCCTTCACACCCACCCGCTGGTGCTCCTGGTCTCCGGGCGTCTTTTTGTTAGGCTCCCGGGCATCGCTGTCAGAGCCAGCCGTCACCGCCGGAGTCTCACTTTTGGAGAGAAAGATGCGCTTCAGGCGCACGGTGTCAGGTAAGAAGAAGAGCGCCCCGAAGCACAGAGTTACCAACCCCGACAGAAAGAGCAGAAACACGAATTTCTGAGAGAGACGAAGCCCCATGCCCGATGCCCAGACACCGGGTAACTTTCGAAACACCATCGAAACTTCTCCGTTCACGGATATTCACGAAGCTTCTCAAACGAGCTCGTCTGGTGATGAGAAAGTGCGAACTCACAGTGACTGAATCAGGAGGTCATGGTGCGAGTCCACAGATCTGCGTTCAGCAAGAGTCATTTCATCATCTCATCCAGAAGACCGACCGAGCCGAGCGGATGTGAACATAAATATAAATGTAGATATAAATGTAGATATAGATGATATATAACGCCACACGCAGCCAAGACGCATGAAATAAACTTTAACATTCGCTGTGAAACTGTTTTGTAAACATGATGCTCACCACAAAACTCAATGAACTGAACTAGCACTGTTACATACATGCAAACATCTCACGATGCTTCACGTTAAACGGTAAGTTCTTCACTGCAGCGTCAGTTATTCTCCATCATCACTCCGAGAGATCCGTCCACAGATCAGACCGTGTCACCCCGCCGAGATCCGCTCAAGTGCTGGAGAGATCCGGCCTGGAGAAAAGAAGTGCTGGAGAGATCCGGCCTGGAGAAAAGAAGTGCTGGAGAGATCCGGCCTGGAGAAAAGAAGTGCTGGAGAAAGTGCTGCTGCGTTCAGACGCGTCCTCACATCTGCGTCCAGTGCATGAGGAGAGATGTTTGATCTCCAGCCGTATGACGCGTCATTCTTCTGAAATGTGTGATGAAGACCGGCTGCTTCTCCCCATTACCGGCCGCCTCGTTCCGCGTTACCGTCGCTGAAAGACGGAGGAACGGAAATGTCGAATAAACGCTGCGGGATAAACGCGCTGAAACGACGGCGCGACCGCGGGCGTGATCCGCGCACATCAGGCGTTGTGGAGCTCCGCGGCGCCGCGACTCTTCTGGGCGGTGTGAGCGCTGCGGCGGCGGCGGCGAGTCTGAACCGAGACCGAGAGTGAGCTCATACATCCACCGTGCGGCGCGCCGAGGCAGCACAGCTCCACACCGCGTCCATCAGCAGAGACTGCGGGTATTTCATTAAAAAATAAACGTCTGCTCTTTGTAATGATCAACACCTGCGTATGTTAACCTCTGAATCAAACTTCAGTATTTATTCACATGTAAACGAGGTCATTGTGCTCCAGTCTGTCATTTCCAGTAATAAATGAACTAAACTACTATAAACTGAATTTCTAGTGAACATTAGTATTCATAATTCATTATATGATTGGACTGCAAAAAGTGAAGACATTGTACTTAAACTGAGATTGTCTGGTTGTCTACTAATAAAAACAGTAAGCACCAGCTGCAGTAAACTAGTATTTCTTTCCAAACAACCAGATATTCAGACTTCATGTGTGGCTGTCGAATAATTCATCACATCGCTGAAATTCTGGCTGTGAGAGGACTGTTCTGGGTAATCAAATCTCTTTGTTTGTCTTGATTTAATCTGGTTTAAATAAGCAAAACGATTCATAATTTTAAAACTAATCAGCAACACCAGATTTAGGCAGCGATCCATACAGAAGTTCAAGAGATTTTCCAATCAAACAGGACAAAGACGGAGAGCAGTTTTCCTGGAACAAAATAAGACAAATGGCCCAATTAATCCTGGTGTTGATCATTAGAGGAAAACAAAGAACCAACCGCAGCAGAAAAGTAGTTAAAGAAGTTTAAGGAGTAGAAGTGTATGATATTAAGGAAGTTGTAGGTCAAGAAACCAGCAGTACAGTGAAACCAGCAGCAGAAAATGTCCATTCAGTGTTGATCGGTCAGGTCTCACGGGGAGGTTATTTAAAGACAAACCCTGATGGAAGATGGAAGCGTATTCCTCACACAGGATGTCACTCAGATGAAGAGAAGAGTCACTTTCTAACAACAGTTAAAGAGTTTAAGAACAGAAACCTCACCAATGATCAGCAGATTAAATGAAGGGTGTTTTCATTCCCAGATAAGATGAAGAATATTTCAGAGAATGAGAGCAAACCGTTCTAAACAGATCCTCACTATTCACCTTTCACTACATTTGTGAATGTGTTCACATGCAGGCCAGTGTTTAATCTGACAGCATTTGTTTTTAACAGAAACTAACGTTCATAAATACATTCATTGTATGTATACTTTCATTCTATGAATTCTGATTTATCATTTGAATGGGATGTAAATATCACATGATATCACATTGATCTCAACACTCAAGGACAATCTGAGGCCAATAAACAGATTCTGATATAAATGTCACATTAATGTCACACAAACACGTCGAGTTTCACAGCTCGGGTTCTGTGAGCAGATGAACTGACAGGCCAGTGAGTCCCAGCTACTAAACAGACACCCGGACAGGAATAAACACACACTGATGAGTGAACGTGCTGCTGTGAGCTCCACATTCATTTACCTGCATGACTCTGAATATTAACAGTGATTATAAAACTCTATAGATAGATTCACCTGAGTGTCCACAGAGCTTCATCAACCGAGTTACTGTAAAGTACAGAGATTACACAGTGTTAAAAAAAGGTTTTTTATTTTTCTATTTTTTTTATTTTTCTAGCTAAAAAAATTTCTTTTTATCTTTTTAATTGTTTTGAGTTTGTTTTGATATTAGAGGTACAAATCCCATGTTTTTTGTAGTTTAAATTTTTGTATTACATACAGTAGCCAAACTATTATCAGCACAACATAAGTTGGTGGTCTTCATCAGGATCGACCATTCAACCCTCTTATAAAAGTTACTTTAATAAATATTTTTATTTATATCTTTGGTTTTATGCAAAATTTAAGTTTAGCAAAAATTAAAAAAAAACATACTTACTCCCAAACCAGCCAGACTACAGAGGGATAAATTTTATAAGTTTATTTAATCCAAAATGAATTTGCAAACCAATCATACAACCTGGCAATACAACAGCTAATAAAGCATATCGTTGCCCTCAAAGGTTTACACAATTAACATTTTCTGAAGGCTTTGCAAAAAGTACTTCATTTTTAGGATATTCAGATGGTATTTTGTACCTTGTTTGGGAAAAGTGGTAAGAAGGTTTAGAGATTATGAACCTTCTGCATGTAACATCAGCTCCAGCTGCTGGCCATTACATTCACATCAGCATATCGACATACATATAACCTACAATCAAATGAACTTCATTCTTTTAGCAAATTGAACGTTTATTGGCAATGATCAAACTGTTTGTTGGTTTTTAGAATGGGGTGCTGAAGCTACAGGTCACTTACAATACAGTGAGCATTCTTAAATATATATCAATTCTTACTTTTGGATTTATAGTAGATTTGTTCTTGTATATAAAACAGATGTTATTGGGAATTAATTTAAGATGCACATTATCAGATGAAAATAAAGGAGTCCAGTCAAAAGAGAACTAGATTTATTTAAACAGAAGATTAGTAACATTCAGACAAATAACCTCTCCAATCATAACCAAATGACACACCGAGACATGTTAGAGAACTCACTAAGCAGATCACCACATCAGTAACCGCAGACACAACACCAAGACATCATTTACAGACACCAGAGGCAAACATTCCTCATCTTTCCTCCTCTGAATGGCTTTTCATGTGTTTACCACTGTAAATATTCATGCAGAATCATTTAGTTATTGCTATCTTTTAAATGGTCATATTTTAAAGGTTCTGTTTATGATAAAGTGCTTTTGCTTCTTAATTCAATGATGTCTGTTGAGAAACACACATTCTAAAGGAACATGAAGAAAAAGCCCACAGATACTATGATGTTGACAAGACGTTTCACTCTCACCAAAACTGTTCACTGGAGCAAACCGACTGTTTCTTGGCTTTGTATTTGGTGTTCATGGGAAAGATCAGTGATGGCCCATAATTCACAAGCATTTTAATAAATGTTTTCATAAAGGAAATTCATTAAAGTTAAAGGTAAAGTGTGAAATTTAGGCGCCACTGATCAGCAGCAATCAGAAGTGCAAATTGTTCGTTTCAGCTGCTGGACATAAGAACATTTGCTCAGCCTGAGGCAGGGCTACATGTCTGAGTAACTACAGAGGGAGTTTGATATTCTTCTGAATCTTTTAATCAGCTCGACAGATCAAACATATTGAGTTGGGCTTGTTTTTAATTCTTAACTAGAGAACTTCTGACTATAAGAACTTACTTTTAAGTTACTGTACATCCATCTAACCTGGCACATTTCTATCTCTCCATCTTTAGCCAATTTAACTTTATGGTTTATAAGACAGGTTTGTCAGGAAAACATTCAAACAGTCTTGAACTCAAACGCACTCAAATGTTAATGAAATGATTTCAAACAGAGAATGTAAAAGCAATAAAACAGCCCAACATCATGCCAGCAATAAACCTGAAACTAAAGACAACGTTCAGGATTAAATTAGGTTCAAATATTAGTTTTCTGTCTGCCAGAACACTGAGAGTGAGATCAGAGCTTCATAACAGACTTATTAACATGACCGGACAAGTTGTGTGCTTTAGTTACATTTTGCATCTCCTGTTACAAAAAAAGGCCACAAATCAACAGAACATTGAGCTCATGAAATGCAGGATTTGCAAGCAAGCGTCTCCTCAGATCAGATATGCTGCAAAATGGGAATGAGAAGCCATTATGCATTCTGAAATCATCTGGTACAGTAAAGCTTACATAATCACAGAGGGTTAAGTGCCTGCAGAGGCCTGCTGTTGAAAACACTAAAACCTCCAGGATTACAGACAGAACACAGCAGTTTACATGCACAACAGCCACACAAATAAATGTAAACTGGCAGAACTGTCCATGTAAAAAAACAACTCGAAGACAACAAAAGGCAAAAAGAGGCAAATCCAAATAAGCAATTATGAATGAAACATCAAGTAAATGATCATTTTTTGTTATGGTGATTGTGATTGAGTTGTTAATATTGAATCAGTTAATATTGAATATTGATGAGCTGTCTATAACAGACAGAACTGGGCTATTAAACAACAAAAAAGCAAACAAAGGCAGAAACTGTATATAAAAAGACTCATTACTAAACACAATAACAGAACTGCAGAATCAACAGCCTGAGCGCAGCCGGCAGGCCCAAACCAGATCCACACCTGCAGATTTCCACTTAACTTTAGATTTACACAATCCACACAAATGTGATTGTTTCAGCTCTCAGCTCTGTTCAACACATTCTGCTGAATTCTACAGATTCTCTCAATGACTCAACACAGAAACGTCTGCAGATCGGGTCTGGACCTGTTAACTGCTGTTCAGCTCCATTTCTCCTCATTCCTCTTTTTGGTATCAGTGTCATATTGGTATGCAGCTCCATTTTCAAAGACACAAGAAACAGTTTTATAAATACACTTTCCCAGGAGTGCCTGTTAATGGTCGCTCTGGTGAATACTGCAGTCTGTACATCAGACGTCTGTGATCTACTTTGACATCAGTTAAAAGTGATCAGTCATCAGCTGGAACAGCTCTCGTGAAATCTGTCTCACTCTACAGTGCACAAAACTTCACCAGCACCTTCCAGCAGCTCTTCACACAGAAATGTTTCATCCCCTTCTCATAGACAAAAAAGCAACAACAAGTGCAGAACTGCACAGAAAGTTTACATGGGAAAATAATTTCTCTGTAATACTTTACAGCATGTCAATGGATCTTTAGAGGATCTTTTTTTAACAGCTCACAATAACATTTCTAATCTACCCTCTGTGCATACAAAATAGATTGATATTTTTTTATTCATTTTTAAAATATGCAACGCATGTAAAGTATGAAACAAGGAGCATGTCTGATTCATAATGGCTGAATCTCTTCTTCTAACAGAGAAGAATCAGAGGACAGTGTTAGTTAATTCCTGGTGCAAATGTTTTAAAGGGAATCAGTGAATATTGGGCTAATAAGACTCATTCTTAAGTGACAGCGTAGTTCTATCAGAAGAAAAACTATACGGGTCGTGCAACATAAATCAACATTTCTGAAGCCTCAGAGCCAGCACGGCCCGGACATTCACAGCATGCTGAACCTGCATGGCTGCAGAGATGCATGCCTGTCAAACTGCATGTGTTAAACAAATGATTTAAAAGATGAAACTTTTACTGACATGAAACTTTTATTCACCTCCATGCATTTACAAACTCAAATGCTGTTATTTTTGCAGATTCTTAAATTTTTATGTATCTGACAGATGCTGTTACCCACAGCAACTTAAAAATAATTTAAGCTTTCTTTTGTATGTTTGTGTTGGCTGGCAACAGCATACAGGTTTGAAAAGACATGAAAGTAAATAATGAGTAAATAATGAGTTTTCATTTTTGGGTAAATTAATCCTTTAAAATTATAGTGATTTTAATGATCCATTAAAAGTTTAAAGGTTAGAAGATCAACGTATGGAAAAAAACACAAATAATCTTTGATTTTTCAAAAAGTATGAACAAACCAAAAAACAGGAAACATAATCAACAGATCAAAACTGATCACATGTGTCTGAATGCTCCCCCACATGTGTAGACAGCATGTCAACAACCTCACAGCCAGTGTAAATGTGCCTCACCTGACTGATAAATATATAAAGGCAGTAATGTGTCTGGTTTCATATTGCTCCTGAAGTGAGAAACCCCTCAAGACGAAAAATTAAACATGAGACACAAGAAACAAATCAAGGCAGTTCATGTGCACAAACACAGAAGCATCAGGAGGCATAAGTGCTTCACAAACAATAGAAAGCATTCAACCTGAATATAGTGTGAAATAAACAGTGCCGTCCTTTGGTAATGCATAGATATCTGTGCCCCTCACTTCTTATGTGTTTATATTCCACAGTAAACACTGAGGCATTTACCCACACCGTGTGTTAACCAGGCCTGACGCAACAAGATGCGGTTAGGAATGACAGAGGTGTGAATTTAGAACTGCTGAAATTTAGAGACTGAAAATTGCCACATGATGGCCAATCACTGTGAGATGAAGTCAGTGATGTCATAAGTGATGTCATAAAACCTGCTGATTAATTCAAATTAAAGTTTTCAATGTTTTTAATGTTTTCATATTTAATTCAGGTTTTAAATGTAGTGTGCACATTTAGCTGGGACATTCGGGCTATTGCTGAGCTGCATCAGTAAGCAGGTTTTTTTGTCTCACGTGAACATGTAGAAGAACATGGTAAAAATTTTGTTCATTTCAGTGTTGTTTTATCTGTGTCGCGTTGCTCCTGGTTACGACATGGTGTGAGGTTTAAAAAATATATAATCAACAAACAATGAAAATAAACAATAAATGGCTTTTTTGATTACTTCCTTTTATTTAATTTCTTTAGGCTCTTTTCCTGACATTCTCAATTTGGCTTCCTGCAGAATAAATCTGTCCTGCATGTTACAGCAGTTAAAATCCAGCGTGATTTCCAGGTGCTCCCTCAGTCAGTCTGCTGGAGCTCAGCCTGCTTGCTCGCTCAGGAGAGGAAGGGATCATCCTCATTTTCCTCCTCTGCGCTGGGTCCCGGATCGCTCAGACAGCGCTGGAGTCGCAGCTGCGGCTCTCTGTCGTCCTCATCAGCTGTCACATCCTTCTTCATGAGAGAAGTGGGTTTCATGACCAGCCCGTCCTCCTGCTCCTCACTGCTCCTCTTACTGAACTCATCCTGCACACTGACTGACTCTGGACCCTGAGGAGATGCCAGGTCCACTTTAATGATGGGAATACTGACAGTGATGGGCTTGATGCCCCACGCCTGAGGGTCTGTGAGGGGGAAGACAGACATTAAACAGTTAATTCCCCATCTAATGTGATACAACATGTCAATTCTTTCTAACAATCTTTAACAGCTGATAGGACTCCGTCTCTCTGTACAGCACTTCTGTGTAAATGTAAATTTATGTACCAAAGTGTTTCAAAGATGGTTTGCCAACTACTGCAACATGATATATTTCTCAACTTCCATGGTAACCAGTTTCCAGTAAAGTTCTATAGTTACTGTTCTACATAAAGTAGATTGTTCTGATTAATATAAAGAATGCAGATTGGTGTAGATACAAACTATAGAAACATTGCTCAGCTGAACTCTATGACTGTGAAAGATAACTAGGGGGCGCTGCGGTGCAACAACTGCCAGACTGAATAACTGACAATCCACAGAAACTGACTCAAGTGAAAGACACTGAGCTGGAGCGATGAATGCATTCTGAGACAGAGTTTATCAACAATCAGTCACGTGATCCTCAGAGAAACAGCAGAGCAAACGTCCACCTCACCAGAAGCAAGACGAGCTCGTGCGATGGTCGGAGAATCAGGGGGCGGAGCTGGAACAGTGAGGTAATTATTCATCTGTGATATTTGAAGATAGACACATAAATCCAACAGTTAAAAATCAATCCAGAACTCTGTGGTCAACCAATAAGAGTTTTTCCTACAGCCAGTGGATTGCATACTGCAGATATGGTACAATAACAGACGCAAAGAAATTTCTGAAATTAAATTGAAATGTACACAGAGTATGTGACTCAACAGGGAGCTTATAATTTTGCCAGTAAATCTCAAACTGTTCAGATGTGATCAGATGAATCTTCTATTAGCCTCAAACCTTTTTCAGCTCCTTCAACCTCCTACGTTTGATGAGGATCTCGTTCCACGCGTCCTCGTCCGGATCAGCCACCAGAGTGTGACGGTTGTAGGACTGCAGCTGAAAACACAACAAAAGATTCATCAGATTCTCTGACTGAACTCTCGCATCATGTGAAAGCGGAACAGGAAGTGATGTGCTCACTCTCTGACGCGTCTTCTGCAGGTTGGTTCGGAGGATCTTTCTGATCTCCTCCTCTCTGGCTTTGGAGACTTGAGGAAGAGCTCTCTCCTGAGGAGGCTTCTTTGGTTGGATGTTTCTGGAGAACATAGCATTTAAACATTGATTTTAGAAGCTGAGTCCCTGCACACACACACACACACACACACACACACACACACACACACACACACACACACACACACACACACACACACACACACACACACACACACACACACACACTCTCTCTAGATCAGAGGTTCTCAAAGTGGGGTCTGGAGACCTCTGGTGGTCAGCAATCCATAGATACAGGGTTCCACCAAATAGTAACTTAAATGATACAATTGTGCTGTATTATTAGTTTAAGGTTTCTTTAAGTGTTCTAGTTTTACTGTTTTGGTTTATTAGAACCATTCCAGTCCTGCTATTGTTGATTTCATGACAGCTTTTAAGAAAACTTAAAGTATACAAAGTCCAAAAGCAAATTGAAGAAAATGGCCATCCATTTTAAAGCAGTATTAACATGATTCAATTGTCCCTGCCCCAAAGTGTCTGAGATCCTGTTCTAGAGATCCTGTTCTAGAGATCCTGTTCTAGAGATCCTGTTCTAGAGATCCTGTTCTAGAGATCCTGTTCTAGAGATCCTGTTCTAGAGATCCTGTTCTAGAGATCCTCTTCTCTGTGTTAGGAGCAGATGGGAGGTTGACACTCACTGCATGGAGACTGTAGACGGCAGAGCAGAGGGCAGCTTTGAGCCTCCACCGCTCTCCACCAGCTCAATGGCTTGCTTCATCTCCATCTTGTGGTAGAAGGCAATCAGCTGGGGTTCTTTAGAACGTTCTCCTGCTATCAGGCAATTCTTGACATACTTCTTATTGAAGCGGTTCAGCCTGGAAAAGCAGAAGCACAAGATGAGCTTTAATTCAGTCACTGGAAGGCTGTTTTATTGTCTGCTGAGGTCTGGATAACAAAACCCTGACTGGAGCCTCATTAGAGGCAGAGGAAAGCAGAGACAATGTCCTAAATAGACACAGTAGATCTGAAGAGCTGTGGGGAGTATCAGCTCAGGAGAAGAGCTCACATCATCATCATCATCATCCTCCTTACCATCATGTCTGACTGTAACAGGATATAAAACAGCATGTTCCTCCTATGCATTTTAAAACTGTACATGTTATTCCTTTTGAGGAACACATAAGAATTCTAAAACATCTTCACACAGGTCTTCTGTACAATGACAGTTCAGTGTCCAAAGAACAAAAGATCACAGTTAAACAGTCCATCTGCTGTAATCTCAAACTAAACTAAAAACAAATCCAGTTGTAAAAACAGTTGAATGTTATGAAAAGTGTATTATTCCAGTGTAAATCCACTCCAGTTCTTCATCAGTATGTCTGAACCTCATTCTGATAATCTGTAGAATCTGAAGAATCAGAACTGCTGACAGAAAACACATGAATTCTTCATGTTTGAGGGACACATACTTGTCTTTCCAGTGATGATGTCCATAATGTCCACAGATGTCCTCGATGCCCGTCAACAGGTGGTCCAGAAACTGAAGACACCAACACAACACACAATTTAAACAAACTACAACAATCTGCACATCAAGATTATCTGTGATTCACAGCCGAGTTAGACGATGACAGCGAGCGTTCAAGAAATTTCTGCCCCTCACAGCGTTGATGAAACCTTCTCGCAAATGGACGTTACCATAGCAACAATCAGTTTTATAAGTGCTGAATAAATTCCAGTTTGTGAGTGAATGTTCAGCTCTGAGTTGTGTGGAGTGACACAAGCTCACATCTGAACGACAAACAGCCTCCAGATCTTCTAAAATAAAACCTTCACCTTGAGTCCAGCACACAGAAAGACAACAGAGCAATACCTGCATGTGCTTCAAGATGAAAATTAAATGTATGTTGAGGGGTTTGTGACACTGAGGGTCTGTTGATTCTCACACACAGAGCAGATGTCTGAGGAACAGTGGTGTGTTTCAACGGGACACAGGAAGTTGAAGAAATCAATGAGAATTCCATAAGTGGGAAAGAGCAGAAAACATGAACACACAGACAGCTGAGCCCACACGTTCATATGGACTGACTCCACTGACTACATCTCCAAATCTGAGTCTCACCAGACCTTTGAAACCTGCACGACTCACATCCCACAACCAACATTCTGCACTGTGACATTATTTTAAAAAACACACATCTCATACCCCAAATGTTATTTTTTTTATCATTCTCATTATTATCATTGATAATTCAATATAGCAATATATGACAACATTTTACTGATTTACATTAAAAATGATCAAAGTTTGACTTCCAAGTAACACTCTAATTGTATGTTGGCAGCCAGTACAACAAATATTACCAGTAAGTTGAAATACTTAACTTTTTAAATAACATATCTTTTCTGCATTGCAATGATGATAATTTGGGGTGGAGAAACTTACAGCTAATGAAAATGTCTCAATACAAACAATAAGAATCTTCATAGCCCAAATTATGCTCAAAATAATTGACTAACATGATTTTGGGGTGAAATGTGAGTGCGATCTGTTCCCATGAGATTCACTTGGTCTTAACAATGTTTCACATCTGACACTGTGATATGGTGATTCTATATAAGAGTGTGGCTGTAACACATCTCACCACAAGCAAATTATATCAGACGAGCCCAAAGAAATGAACAAAATAAAAGAAACCTTTCCATTTGTATCAAATGATTACATAACCGTGACTCATTTAACCCAGCAAAGATCTGGATTATAAAGAACACAAGTCACGTTCCTACAAGTTTCACTTTTGTGATTATAGAAAACTTTAAATTGCAATTTACAGCTGGTGAAAAATGTAAGACCTATTAACTATCGAGGAATTGAGATTTAAAGCAGTAAAACCTTCAGACGGACCTGTGTGTGTATCTCTTCATTAATGGATCTCTTCGTTTCCTGTTTCTTCTTCACTGCCAGCAGGTCAACCAGAGGTCGAATGGTCATACCCTGAAAAACAAAGAGACATGTCATTTAATGTAATTTTCATGTCATTTCCTGACCTGACAAGGTTTTTCCTCAGGGTCAGAGGCTGGCAGAGATGAAACTTCACTGCAGGTGGCCATTACAAACACACCGTCATGTGTGTTATGAGTATGTTTATTGTGTTAACTCTGCAACATGCTGATGATAAACTGTATTAGACTTAATTTTGAGTTTCATGAAGACTGACCCCTGATCAGCTACCAGTTAGTTTAAAGTCAACACATCTTATAAAAGCGTCACTTATCTGCAGTATTATGCCACTTATTTTGTTGTTCTCTCATGTAATGACAGTTATACACTGTAAGAGTCCAAATCCTTTTGAGGGCTCCTGTATATCCGATCAATTACAGCCTGAACACAAAACCACGCAGAACTCTCGCCCTGAAACCTCCATTTCCTGTACAGCCACTATCAAACCTGTGCACGCCGCACACACACACAATCACACACCAGCAGATAAAGAAATGATGAGGAAGAAATGCTGCTGCTGTCCTGCCAACAGAGCTGAACTCTCCTGAAGAGGGATTTACTGTATCACACCCTCATAGCAACACCACAGCAGCAGTGTTTTAACCTGTAGAGGTTTCACACTGACCCTAAACCACTCCAACACAAACGTGTTGTAATGTACACATCAGACTGTTTGTACCGTAACCAGAATCACTGCTGCTGCTGCTGTTTTTATAGCACACAGCAGAAACATCACGTTACGATAAGAATCATTCAAAACAGATGGTGAAGAGTTACTTTTTCCAGCTCATGCAGAACTACAGGACGGTCAGGGCATCTGCAGCCCTCCCTCACAAACAATAATAACCAATAACAATCATAGTGTACAGACACCCTGCAGATCCTGACAGAGCACAAGACTGAGGCCACAGACAGCAAACCCATCATTACACGCTTACATCTACCATAAAACTACATGCTGTATGGAAACACCACGATGAGCATTAATTCTGACGCATGCGCTCAATGAGGCAGATCACTTTATCAGATAAGAAGATGTGTATAAACCTGGATGGAAACACACAGATTAAATAAAGTTTTTTATGTGAATTAAAAGCCATGTGATTTTATTTCTCTTGGTATTTGGCACCAATTCATCAAGAAGTTACAATTGTCTTCAACTCACTGGATAAACGCAGTGCTTTATTTAAGGGTTTTATGCAATATTCTAATTTTCCACAGAAGTTAAATTCACTTGGATGTAAACACAGCTGTTATAGTTAATATACCTGAATATAGGTTACCAATAAACTGCAGTACACTCTGTTTCCTTAAACACACACAAAATCTGAATTTCATAGATTTTTTTCCACAATAAGTGCTAATTTGTTTGCCACCCAGTGGAAGACAAGTGTTGAGAAAACTGTTAAAAAAGTCATTATTTGTGTGATTCTCATCGAGACACACGGTGAGTTGATACAAAGAGCATCAGACACACTGAACTTCTGACCTGCACAAACACAGTGAAGAAGATGACGGTGATGATGGCTGTGAGGAACATGTTTCTCTTGGGGAAATGAACAGGGTCCAGGAGGTACACCAGAGAAAACGCTATCGCCCCCCGCAGGCCACCATAAGCAATGATGAACTGATCTTTAGTGGTGAGCTTCACAATACGAAACTTGTTGATCAAGAAGGTCAAGCCGACGACACCTGTGAGGACAGACAAAACAGAAATTAAACCTGAACCTGATGTGTGGGACACCACTTTAATTAAACAGACAGCACTTATTTAAAGAGCAGTAACTAAATACATCATAATCATTAGTTACTCTCATGTAAACTAAACTGTTCTGCTTGAAAATCTTAAACTGGTTCTGAACAAGACAACACATCTTTCTGGAGTCTTTTGTGAGAATTAACATGTTATACAATCATGAGATTGTCAGGAGATCCCAAAACATTGTAACATTGGTTAACATATAGTTTCGTTAGTGTAAACCTTATATAAATTAGGACAACAACATAAATATTGTTAATAAAAGATTTAAATGTATATTAAAAAAATCATACAAATGGAGACAATAATAATAATAGAACAATATTAATGGCTGAATTAACAGCAGTAATAATACTATTTACAAATGTTATATATAATTTAATAAGTTATAATATAATTTAAGGTTTTTGATAAAGTTTGTAACACAGTTATTTATGAATGGAATAATAATAAGAACAATAATATACTAAACCCTTAAAAAGATCACAGAGATAGTGGAATCTTAACATCTGGAATCATCTAACTCAAAACTATCTAGTGGAACACTAAAAAAAATGTCATTATCTCCACTCACCCAGAACACGAGCGACCAGGCAGAGGATGACCGTGACGATCACGAAGGTCCAGTTCCAGGAGTGCGGCCCGGCCACCGTGGACACGCCCAGGAAGATAAAGATGAGCGTGTCACTCACGCTGCTCCACATCTTCAGGAAGTACTTGACGGTGGTGTGAGACTTGTGGGATATGTTGGCCTCCACATACGGGCGCATCACGGCACCACACGCGATTAAACTGCAGACAGAAAATTCTTCATTCATAATTCATCGCCTATTCAAATTACAGCCACCTGAAAGGATGTTTTGCTACTAAAGATGTCTAATACGAATCGTACTCAATCCCAAAGGTTATGTTTGGATGAGCAAACTCTTACAGCATACAAATTCTGCACCCAGATACACTGCACTGGTCAAAATGTGCAGGATACAGTGCAACAAACAGTATGCAGTAAACAGTATGTTAATAGTTCGTTCCAAGTCTAGTCAGTATACAATATACAAATCATATAACATCACAATGCAATCTAATCGAATAAAATTTTATCCATCAAAATGTCATTTACCATCTTTGAAATCAGCTCATACAGTACAAACATATTAATGGTCATATGAATCATTTGTGATGTCTGTTAACTGTTACCAAGCCAACACATTAGCCTGCTGAGTTAATCTGCTTACACAAATAACTACTTATATCAAAGCTTGTGTGCTCCATACTAGATAATAAAATGTGTTCTCTTGAAATCCTGTAAAGATGTTTGTCAGAGGGTATGAGTGCAAAAAAAAATAACCACTCAACATTTCACACATAAATGATAAGAATAAACAAATGTACATGAATGAAGCTTATTTTTAGAATGAAGACATCAAGACGACAATTTTAAAACAATAAACATTTTCCAGCCAAAAGTCCCATAATGTAAGCCAACATCTCTCAAAGGGAGAGTGGAATTTGAATGAGGCTTTGAATTTCACACCACAAAAGCGTTTTACTTCATTTGTAGTAACATGTCATTATACTGACAGCGCTTTGCATTAGCAAACGGTCGTCTCCATTAGCTCAACGTGAGGAACTAATTCCACCTGCAGCAGTTTTAAAGGGAACTCTGGGAGTCATGACAACATACAATTCTATCAGACAGCTCTGATCCTCACACAGAATAAAAACATGGCTCACTGTGACCATCAGCACTGATTGTTTTAACTTCTGACTGTCACGTGTCTGCTTCAAAAGACCCTCATATGATCTTTCTCATATGAAGGTGTGAGAGCAACATTCCAACATTTCCACGGACCATTATGTGTCATTTCACAGCTCCAAAACAACAAAATTTGAGGAGCAAGACCTTCTTTTATTTTTGGAAACCCAGGTAAATGCACCTCAGGTCTTTCTCAGAAGATTTGTGAATAAATTCAGATGGTACGTTTAACATTTGACTCTTTGCATGGCAAAATTTAAATACCACTGAAGCTTAACCAGTATGACATATCCCCCCCCGAGCACAGCCACTCTCATTTGTATAAAGTTTAATGTAAAAGTTACCAAGAACTGTAAGGAGAGACATACAGACTCAACAGAGCAAAATCTATCAGAAATCATTCCAAGGGCTCTTCAAACCTGTGTCACCCTATATATGCATGAACAATTGTTAATCCATAACTGTTAATATAATACTATATTATTGTAAATAAATAATTTAACATTTAAAATGCTTTACTATGGTCTTGTTTCTAAAACAATGATATACAACAGATTTTTAACTCAAAATGAATAACAGACAGCATTTTCCATCAGGATGCCTGTAAATGAGGGGGAATGCTGGTTATCTGGACCTCTTCAGTCTGGTCACTTGAAGTTCTGATGTGAATGACTGCTGACACTGAATCTGTCAGAGCTGCAGACTCTTCATCATGACACTGTATCAGAACTGAGATCTGCTTTCAGGCCTGAAGGACTGAGTGAAGCTCTGTTTCATTAGCAGAAGAACCTCAGAACACAAATGAGGCTATAAATCAGCTCTTACCCACTGTCAGGACAAGCAGTTAAATCACTGCATGTCTAAATCTAACATCTACCAGCTCTGCCCTGTTTCTATTGATTTACCATCACAATAAGAAATAAAGTCCCTGTGCAGGTCCAGAATGTTTCCTGCAAACATGTCACAGTGTAAGCATTAATGCACAAACTCTTACACAGTAATCCAGCACAAAATTAAAATGTAACCCTTGTTACTATCTAAACATGTTTACTGGTCTTATTGTACATGAATCAAAATGTTTGTGTACTGATAAGCTTTGAGTTACATGAATGAGTTAACTCGCTCTGCCTCTAAAACAACATTCATTTTCAGGTGTCATCACGAATCCCTCTTAGTTTAGCTCCTCCCTCTAAACACCTGCCTTTATCCTCCCTAACTCAAATTTGTAGTTTTTAACAATTTCATTTTGAAAATCATAAATTCATGTAAAATGAAATGTTCCATTGCTTTATGTGACAGATTTGACAACAGAAAGATTCAGAACATTATAAAAATCTTACGCCATGATGCCGGACAGGTGGAAGACCTCAGCAGAGAGATACGCCAGATAACTGTAGACGAAGACGAACAGAGGTTCAATAACGCGCGTGTGTGAGGTGAAGCGGGACGTGAAGGCTGCCAGCAGGCCGTAGATGGCGCCCACAATGATACCACCCAATGACACCACCAGAAAACACACGATCCCCAGAAACACATCAGTGAGTGTGATGGTGCCAACACTGGAGAACTCCTCAAAGAGATGATAAAGAACCTGCAGGAGAGGAGAACATCGGCAGATCATCAGACATTAAGACCACAGGTGGCTTCTGATGAATTAACACTTCATATACAGCACAGGAACATCAGCAGTTAAAAGAGACTGAATTAAGATGCAGTAAATGGAGTAACCCTGCGAGTTTGACTGTGTGTGTAGAGCTGCTGTGTGCTCACCAGTTTTAATAACTGAAATACTTACATTAAATGACACAGACTGCTGTCAAGTCATTTATATGAAAAACAGTAATCATGATGAAGCGTTTGTGATATGTTGCTGTGAAGAAAAGTGTGAGGAGCGGATGGGATGAAGGTCAGAGGTCACTGTCACAGACAGGAAAGTTCAGCCCATCACTGCTAGATGCAGACAGATGTTTGAGAAGACTACGAAATCAGTTCAGCCACATTATTAACATAGAAACCATGAGTTACTCTTCATTTAGAAACCATGAGTTACTCTTCATTTAGAAACCATGAGTTACTCTTCATTTAGAAACCATGAGTTACTCTTCTCAAAACATACAGATGCATTTGAATTAGACACAGAATATACAGAAGAGGAAAACAGGAAGCTTAGTAATTCAAAAGACAGTAACCTACCAGCCTGGCTTCTAAACCAATGATTCTACCTGCTACCAGCCCTTATGAATATTTATTATAGTTTGTACATTGTTTAACTGTGACATTTGCAGTAATAGGACCATAGACAGCTGCTCATTACCATAAACAAATGTGTATTTATTAAAACACATTCAAAACTACAGCTACACATGAATATGAAAAAGGTCTAACCCTATAAGACATGCATACAACAAACAAACCATCTGACTAGAGTTCAAGAGTGCCAATATAAACATTATGACTATGACACTATGATATCAGACACGCTGCTTAATGCTGCTCTGTGTTTACCATCACTAATGCTGTATAAAGAATTCACTGTTCCAGTCCTGCAGGCTGATTGGTCAATACAATGTTGTACACATGATATATTAACAGCTGAACCTACGGTTTACCACAAACCTCACACAGGCCAAATGTTAAGAGCAGTTCACCTGTCAAAGTCTAGATCTTCTGCTGCAGATCATTAGACTGATCAGACTGAATGCTGATCACTCTATCCCTGTGTGAAACACTCAATAAACATTCATTTACTGAGACATGCTCACACAGAGACCAGAAACACACTTCACATCAACAAACCCATGAAATTACAGTTGACTGTTTTATTGATCACTTTCTATGTGC
The DNA here is from genome assembly GCA_036877525.1 of Chromobotia macracanthus. Lineage (NCBI taxonomy): Eukaryota > Metazoa > Chordata > Actinopteri > Cypriniformes > Botiidae > Chromobotia > Chromobotia macracanthus. The sequence goes on along the minus strand of JAZGTH010000061.1, from coordinate 9,200,400 downwards.
AATTTGTTTCATAAATCACTGAAGAGACAAACAGTCAGACCAGTCCAGTGACATGAAAACTTCTACAGTAACTGAAGGTAAATGATTCTTCAAAGACTTCAAAAACATTATGTGACAAACTGAGTGAAGAGACTGAATAAATGAGCAGTGATTCTTACAGAGGCAGATGAAGCTGCAGAAACAGCGGGAGTTTGCAGCAACATCTCCTGATCTTTAGAGAGACGATTTAAGATCCTGCTGCTGTGTTTGTGACAATGCACACACTGAGATTAGCTAAAGCAGCTGCCCGCTTACACCTTCATAATATCTATCAACTATCAACTGTCCTCTATAACCTACAGACAACCATCACTGCAATGTATATCTGAGGACCAACAGCCACACACACATTTCTGAAACACCCTAAATAACACATACAAATGAAACAGATTGTGTTCAGACAATCTAAGTGACCTTTTTTTTTTTTACAAAATCTGTTTTTAGTCTATTTAAACTCTTTGAAGCTCATATCATTTCAAAAGCCAATGGCTCATGGTTTTCTCAGTTTAATGTGTTTGTTCTCCTGTACTCACCACAGTGACGGCGTCATTAAGCAGAGACTCGCCAAACACCAGAATGTGCAGAAGTTCATTAATGTGGATCTCCTCAAACACAGCCAGGACGGCCACAGGGTCCACAGCCGAGATGATGGACCCGAAGAGCAGACAGGACAGCAGGTCCACCGTCCCCAGGTGCACACTCTCCAGCTGACACACCCCATACAGAAGACCACCAATGAAGAAGGAGTTCCACAAGGTTCCCACCACTGCAAACATCAGGATGGTGCCCAGGTTCTCCGTGAAGGGCCGTATGGGCAGGAAATAACCAGCGTCCAGGATGATGGGAGGCAACAGGTAGAAGAAGAAGATCTTAGAGTTGAGCACTGGAGGGACCTCGCCCACCAACTTTATAAGACCACCAACCAGCAGCCCCACCACGATGAGCAGACAGCTCTCTGGCACGATGCCGGACACCTGCGGGATCAGATGAAACCCTGAGAGAAAGAGAGGGAGAGAGAGAGAGACAGGAACAGAGAGAGAAAGAGACAGAAATATATATAGAGAGAGATGATCAAGAATGGACCGATGAGAAATGAAGGCAGGAGAACAAGATCAAACCCTGACTGGACACTAATTTACTAACTGTTCACCAAAAAACAGAAAAAAAAATTCTTTAATTTTTTGGGTACAAAGTTAGTAAACAGTTAGTGTCCATATAATATATATATAAACCTACACTGACATGAGAACGTGCCTCTGGAATGCTGATATTTTGGATATTCTTTGTGAGGTGTGGAATGTCAGCAGCAGCAAACAGAATGAAGAAACACACAGTACACTTTCAGAGAGCATGCTGAGAAATGATGCTGCTGTGTGAAGTCATAACCCCTATACAGTGCAGTAAAGGAGGGAGTGTTATTCAATTGATTTAAATGTGCTGCAATTTTGCTCCAGTGGGTCTCTGAGGTCTAATATGTCATTACAATCTACTGAACCAGGTCCAGATCTGGTCGCCACAACAGTCTGTCTATCTTCAATGGTGAAGGTGTTTATTCAAACTTCATCACCTCCCTCACAAGCAAACATGAGCCCTCATCACCGTACACATCCCTGCAGTGTAGCGCTGAGCAGTTTGACCATAGTTACCTGCTTTAAGATTACTTACTGTTTTTGTTTATACTGAAGATAAAACCTGTTGCTTGCAGAAATATGAATCATTCTCCATGAAACTGAACAACCATAACTGTGTCCGCACAGCCACATCCCTCACAATATGCAAAAAACAGTTAAAACAATGTATTTTTGCTGTGAATACTTGACAGGAACATGTTGAATGCTCTGCCTATTTAAAATAAATAAACTCTAATCCTTTCTTTCCCCATCAACATATACTGTCTCTTACAATTACTTCACATCTTATTATTGCCATTCTTAAGATGAATCCATTTATTGTTTTCAAGTTGCTTTGGATAAAACAATCTGCTAAATGCTTTAATGTAAACAGAACTACAGACATATTGTGATAAATCGTGACTGTGATACAAGGTTTCTACTGCAGTGCTGTATAAAGACACACAGGGCAGCTGAGCAGTACAGAAACAAGCTCAGCTATTATAAGGTGATTTAACCTTCACACTGGCCCCATTCCCATCAGAATGACTCCAGGTGAGACTGAATTATTCAAAGCCATCAGCTGCTGCAGAGCGGGCCGCGTCCTGAGCCGTGTGGCTCGCTGGCAGTGTTTAGAGGTCTCACGGTGTAAACATGTTACCGGTGTACCAACAGCGTGTCCAATTAAACCTGCTCATTAAGACAGAACAAATGTCAACATCTCACGCTACAGAAATAAACAGCTCAAACAAGCTGCCTCTAAATCACTCATGTTCTCACAACTCTGCACCTTTAAATGACCTGGAACAGTTTGTAGCTGGAGAGAAAATACTAAACTTAATGTTACTGTAAATGAGCACATGAAACGGTACATTTTAATTCAAACATGTTTTCAATGAAACATGCATCATCGCATGGAATACAGCAAAGCTCAACATTTAATGTCCCCAAACTCACTGCATTTACTGCATCAACATGCCTGAGGAGATCTGATGGAGGAACTTCCTGCAGATGTTTAGGATCTCCTCTGCAGATGCACACATCACGCGAGGATCTGACAGCTGTGGTCCTCAAAGGTTTACAGAACTACCTCAGACCAGCAAGAATTCCCTGCCCCAGAGATGATCAATTATCAGTCTGTGAACGGACAGATCGAGTGTAGCTTGTTCTCAGATTGAATTGTCAATAAAATGTTGTTCAAAACCCACACACTTATTTCTGAGTTGAGTAAATAATGACAGAATTCTTCTGTGAATTATGTAAACAGTGTACTTGATAAAAGCGGTTAGTGGTCATGTTACAGTGTCCCCACAAGTGTTCTGTCTTTGTTCTTTGTTTTGAGCATGTGCCAGATCTTTAAGAATCTTGCATGACGACTCTGAACAGCTACCGTCTCATTAACAAGCCGAAAGTTTTTCAGCCCACAGGAAACATTTTTATTCTTCATTCTCTTCTGTCTTACTGATCATTGCTTACAGGAGAGAAGTGCAGCGGTTGCCTGTATGAGTTATAATACTGCACTGACATCACAGCCTTTGCTATAACAATCAGCCTGAATTAAAACTGTGTAAATATTTACTCTGCGTTATCAGCAAAACTCATTCTGATCAACATATATTTACATTTATAAAGACCCACAATAAGTTGCAAATAAAGCAACCAACGTCTGATCTGAACGCTGGACAGCTACTGTGTAACTCTCTGAAAAGAAACATCTTTTTCATGACACAAATGAACATGTGAACATTCGACCAACACCCTGCAAGTGTGCAGCACTACTGTATGTGTGTTCTAGTGTTACTGTGCTGTTAATAAGCTTCTGACCTGAAACAGAAGCTGACTATAGAAGACACACAACTGCTGGCTGTTGGGCCCCCTGCAGCAACTCTGAGAATAAGACATACTTGTGTAATCGATAACACACATACCAATGCACAGAACTGAGCTCGAGTATCTAAAAATAACTGCTTTCATTTAACTAGAATATAAAGTAGTGCCGTAGACTCTAATACAGCACAAACAAAAAATTACAATAATAATAATAATCATCATCTATTTAAGCAGGTATAACAGATTTAAACAATATTTTCTTGGCTTCTCTCACTATGCCAGACAGTTACTGAACGTGTGAATTTAGGCATGTTTCCCTGACACTCAGCAAGTGTTAGAAATATTCCCAGACAGGAATAAACTGCTGCTGGTCCGGACAGACCATAATGAGAAACTGCAAAGTCATGGTGACTTTCCTGCAGACCAGCATAATGTCTAATGCACCATCAGACAGAGTGAGGAGATGTTCGTAACAGTAAGTGTTTAAACCTCAGCAGATAATCGAGAAATCAGTGCTACAGTGTTAACACTCAGTGCATACTACAAACAGACATTACCACATACTTATTTAATATACTGTTTGAATTGTTTTGCATTTACAGCCAAAATAAATATTGAGTGACATCATTACGGTGACATAAAATGAGTCAGTGTTAATATTTCGGTCCCACCCACCCCACATCAGCACCCATGACACCATGAGTCTTTCACAGGTGATGTTTTCTTTCTGCCTGCTTCTCTTGTGGCTTTTATTGAGAAGAGTCACACCTATACACACACACACACACACACTCAGTGTCTAGCTAATGAAGGCCTTCAGACTCACGTCAACTGCAGATCGCTGGAGCCACATAACCAGATTTGGTATGTGTGGGCTACAGCAGTGGCCCAAATATTTCCCTACCACAGTTATGGGCTGATGGGCATGACATTACCCATGCTAAAACCCAGCGGTAAAACCAGCGCTCAGTAAAAAATTATTAGATTTTCTTCTATGATATTTATTCAAGTTAAGTTTCCTCAGCTACAGAAAACTCTCAGTTGAGAAGGTTCAGGATTCTTAGATGACCTCCACCTGACCTTCAGTTTAACACCGTCTTCAGCATGACATTCTAGTTCTCGTCTCACCCAGCAGAAACCTCTGGTTAGTGATTCTCACTGCTGGAGATTTTCACTGAACCCTCTCCATGGTGCAGACTTCTGCACTGTTCTGCTCTCCAGGCATTCATCTGCACTGACACACATGCCTGCAGGAAGAGCCATAATAACAGCAGCAGTCTGCCAGGAGACAGAGGACAAAAACTCCCCACAGGCCTGTCACTGCCTCTGCTGTAGAGTCTGCAGCTGAGCTGTGTGAAGGTGTATATATAGTGCTACAGTCAAAACTCAAACTCTGATCTAGCACAGTGAGGGAAGATATTACAATACATTATCTTTTAATAAACAGAGTGAGACAAGTAAAGAAGCAGAGAAATGTACAGCACTAATTTACTGATTCTACTGATTTTATTTCAAAGCAGTTTAACAAATAACAGTGCCTTACAAACTCTCCAGTAAAGCAGCTACAGGCCTATATGTACAGAATTTTAAAGACAGACAATATGTATAAGTACGAATATTTGCATTAACATGACATGCGCTGTAAGGTGATGATCCCCACCACCTTAGACTGCATCTGATTTAAGTCTCTTATGAAAAGTGTTGCTGTATTATGAGTGAGCAGTCATCACTCCAGCCCTGCTCACCTCATTGACTTTAAACACGACTGATCATTTTGTTTCAACTTACTTAAAGTGCAGAAAACTTTAAAACTATCAGCAGCAGATTTACGTAGCAATCTACATTTAGAAATAAACTAGGACAATGAAATTACAGACTGCCAAAAAAGCATTTATTTGATTTGTTGGTGGCTTTGTGGTTTAATTCACAAGTTTATAAATGATTGCAGGAATTTCTTGGATTATTTGTGTGAAATGTGCACAATACCCACGATCCTGCACTGAATTTCAGGCCATGGTGTCTAATATTTTGGAAAAATACAGCTCTTAATAGGTGTTACAAGTGTACTAATTACTATTTAACCGAATGTCAAGGAAGAAACTTAGTTTTGTGACAAGGTAAAGTGAGGTCAACCTCAACAATAGGCCAGGGCTTTTCGGTTCGCTGTTGACAACACGCCCCCTATTGCTGATTGGCTGAGGAGTGTTCTGGTTGTTGTGGTGATTGGTCTGATGTCTTCACAGTCAGGACTGTGTACAAGCGCTATATGTTTTAGCACACACACAGAACTGACATCTAGCAAATATTCATTCAATCTTTTGTCTGGATGTTGTTTTCAGTTTTCATTAGTGTTTCTCACACATCATTTACTGCACCTTTAACATGTGGACCTCAGAAGATAATGACAGACAGGCCTCAAACACTCTGATACCAACAAAACATTTTTTGCTTTATCCTGTCGAGTCCTACAGTCAGTCAAATTTCTGGCCTGGTGGGTGGAACATGCTAAACAAACATCTGCTATGTAAAACTGAGGGGTAAACGAGTAAGAAATGCAAATCTGAAGAAAGAGCAGTGAACTCTCAGCCGTGTATCATGCTCTTCTGAGTGAAGTTTAAATAAAGGTACTAGTTAACTGCTGCTATTGATCCCAAATCAGCAGAGCACACCAGCATCTGCACCTCAGTGAGCAACCACGAGCAGCTGAACTTAAAACATCTGATTTTCAAAAGCCATGGCCAGTTGTACAGCCCACCCATAATGTCTGGGTGAATAACAGTACCACAGTACAAAATGTATGGGTAAGGACATTTATTAGTCTCTGCCATGTGACATACATTGATCAATCAAATTTGCACATTTAAAATATCTAAATAATCCTGTTGCCATAAAGACAAAATTATGTTTTTATATTTGTATTTACTTATATTTTATTTTTATTTATTTATTACAAGAAATTTAAATATAAGTTATTTAAAAATTCAGTTTAAAATTAAACTATTTCCTAAATTAGTTCTTAGAATTTCTAAGAACTAATTCTCTAAAATTCTGGACAGGTAGAGATAAAGACTGCTTCTGTTGAAACCTCATTTGTTAGTCTGGATCTCTTTCTTTCTGCTGCCTCATGTGTAAGTGAAGTGATTCCTCTAATCTACAGCCACTACAGCAGCAGTTTCACACTCAGGTTAAAACAGATCACCTGATTCAATGAAAAACCAGAGAACAGGACACTCCTGCAAACACACACCCACTCTGTGAAGCCCTGCCCTGAAGACACGATCACATACACATGACGGACAGTCTCAACGTTCTCGATGAAACAATTTTTAAATAATGAACCAAAAAACTTGAATAATGTCTCACATTCGAGCAGAGACACGAGTCATGTAGAAAGCAGATCATCTGACTTGATCCAGCAGCAGCTTATCAACATGTTAAAATCACTGAACATTTGTATATCTGACATGTAGTTACAGATAAGAGATTCATATGGTCTGTTAATGTTTGACTGCTCTGCTGACAAGACCACAACACCACAGACAGCAAGCACTCTTCAAACCACACAGCAGTTTCTAAATCTGCTGAATTCATCGAAACCTCCTCTAGTCTGTAATGAATGCTTTCTGTTTGCATCAGGCCAGTTAGCCTAGACTTGACTAACATCATAAACCAACCGCTTTGTATTACCTACTTATTGTCTACTTCAGATGGTGACACTCTACACTCCCCACGACCAACATTTATTAATAATGAAGGGACTAGAGTAACAACACAGACAGCCAAACCTGTGAAGTTTTCAGCTAATGTACGATTAAAGACAGCACAAATGAATCATATCTGTTATCAATGTAACACCGTGCATAGCAGCTATTACAAACACAGGAGGGCTGATCCAAGGCTGTAAGTTTGCAGGTGTGTATCAGAAACTGGTCGGTGTTTGAACCTGTTAAAGCAGAATCTCAGGAACTCCTCACAACACATGCATTGTGCTCGTTTTGAAAGAAAGAATTAGTTTTGCATTACAGCTGGTGAATGAATGAAATGTGAGCTGTTTGCCAGGTTACTATCAGGGACTAACTGTGATATTGACAAAAGGTCTCCACCATGACAGTTTAAACCTTTGTGATTGATTTTTTAAGTAAAAAGGCACCTTATCAACTCTGAAACATTTAAACATTTATGCAGCGTTGCTTTGTGCTGTGTGGTAAGACTAAAACTGACCTGTACTGTTAGTACATTTACATTTATGCATTTGGCAGACACTTTTATCCAAAGTGATTTAGAGTACATTCAAGTTATACATTTCATCAGTATGTGTGTTGCCTAGGAATCGAACCCACACCCTTTGGACTGCTAGCACAATGCTCTACAAACACAGACTGTGATGAGTTTCTAAAGGCAGTACAAGTGCAATTTATAAATGAAAACCCAAAAGGTGTTTAATTATAAAATATTATTATTATGAACAGCCCTCCAAATAAAACTTTAAAATGAAACCAGAATCATTCAATGTATTTACAGTCCTACTCACAATATGCCACACAAGCAGAATTAATATAACTACAAATCAGTTTAATGTAAACTGTTGATATTTCATGCTACAGTTACATGAGAACAGAGTAACGGGGAGTTCACAGATGTTTGTTCTGACTCAGATTCTCTCAGACATTTGCAGGGAGGGTCTCACATCAGGAAATGATTTTGTCACTTTAAAAAAAGTCTGTGGCTCACACACGCTCTTCTGAAACAGGAAGTGTTGCACACATCTGACCCATCTTCCTCCTTCAACAGCACCGTCATCTCATCGTGTCTCAGATGAGTCTCTGCTTTCTTCTCCCCCAATATCACAATCTCATCTGTCATCTGTCTTTCACTTCACTGAGTCATGCACCAATAATAAACCACTCAGTGATAATTAATAAACCACATTATGGCCACTAACTGAAAGCCACAGATCATCCCCATGACACAGTAAGTATGTACTGCTGGGTCCTTATAATTAACAGTCTGTCAGGCGTCTGATAAACACTGTTCCCATGATGAGAAGCTCCGCCCACACTGATCCAGTCTCAGCACAGGCCGCGGTCCGATCGCTGACTGATCTCACACAAACTCACAATCAGCTGCAGACTGGACCTGACTCAGATACTGGAGCAGACACTCAGAGGTCTGGCTCTGATCTGCTGATGTGCAACAAGATATTCACCCCAAAGAGAAACTAATCCAAGACACACAGTGTGTGAACATGCAGTGAACAAGGCATATTTACTCTGCTAAACAGAGGAGCGTGAGAGCAGACGATTCCCTCTGCACTGAGGGTCATTTGAGGGGACTCGGTTCTCTGTGCTAACAGGATCACACACACACACACAACTAATATGAAACATCTCACACATAAACATTCATTATGAATATTGATTAAACCGCCTGACATGTACATGAAGCTGGACTTCTTGCTGATGCATGTACAGCATCTCTCACAGTTAAATATCAGACTGCACACACGTGTATACACATACACCTGTACACACACACACACACTGTACACACACACACACACTGTACACACACACACACACTGTACACACACACACACACTGTACACACACACACACACTGTACACACACACACACTGTACACACACACACTGTACACACACACACTGTCCACGACTCACTAAACACGAAATACAAATGAGGACAGCAGATCTACAGACACACACACACTGTACACACACACACTGTCCACGACTCACTAAACACGAAATACAAATGAGGACAGCAGATCTACAGACACACACACAAAAACTGTACACACAAAAACTGTACACACACACACTGTACACACACACACTGTACACACACACACTGTACACACACACACTGTACACACACACACACTGTGAGTGTAATAAAACTAAACTAACACTCGCGTTTAATTACATTTAAACAATAAACTCAAAACTCACCAAGTTTCATTAGGGAGGCGAGCAGCACCCATAAGGAGATCTCGAAGGGCAGCCGGACGTTTTCATAGTCAAACGACAGGACCGGGAAGGGCTTTTTGGGAGTGAAGGAGTGATTGGATCCGTGTCCCGGCTCTCCGTGATTCGTGGCCCCGTCACCGTGATTTTTCGGGCCTTTATAACCGACGTCCACCTCCGGAGAGCTGGCGTGAGCTCCGAGGGGCATCAGACTGCCCAGCAGCAGCAGCAGGAGGAGGAGGAGGAGGACGGTCGCCTTGCGCTCCATGAAACTTACGCGTTGAAGAAGATCCATATCCGAAAGCGGAACCTCCACGATCAGTTACTGCACTAATGACACGACACTACCGACACTGGATGTGCGCTGCATTAACTCTGTATGACTTACTGGAGAAAGCGGATCATGGTGCCTGACATCTGAAGCTCTGACGTTCTCACTTCCTGCCTTCCGCACCTGAGCAGCACACCCTCTCCAGGTGAGACGTCTCAGTGAACCAGGAAATGTCTGCGCTTATCTTATCAAGCTGCCTCACAGGTGCCTGCGGCCGGCCGCCACATCCTCCGTGTGCCGCCCGTGACTCTCCGCTGTGGGTAACGCGAGAAGATGCTGAAAGATCTCCGAGGCGCTCAAAGGTCTGACGGGCGACGCGGCTTCACGTTCATCCGACAACATCAAGCGCATCTTCATCAGCGCTCCGGAAGAGGACGTTCACTGAGCCCCGGGATCAGTGCCGTCTGACGGAGCCCGTCATGAAGTTTTCCGCTCGATCAGACGCAACATCAGACGCGTCTGTCCGATGCGAGCCAAGCGGAAAGTCTCTGAAAGTAAGAAAGACGCGGCGGAGACGCGATCACTTCAGCCGCGCCAAACGGCTGATCGCAGGGCTGATCGCGGGCTGATCGCAGGGCTGATCGCAGGGCTGATCGCAGGGCTGATCGGTCCCGTCCGATCTCTCTCCTCCGGGCTGGCGGAAACGCCTTTGGGCAGGTTTAAAAGCAGCAGCAGTCCGGCGATGGGAGGGGCCTCATCCGCGACCTCAGCGACACCCGGTGGAGAGGAGGGGAACTGCAGCGCTGCCTGCGGGGATGCCAGATCCTCAAACCCAACGCCGGTCATTCCTTACTCACTTTCAGCTCATTAAACATATAATATATAATATATATAAATATTACAGTGCATACAGAAGTGATGACGCGGTCTTCTTAACACTTAACATTTTGTTAATGTTTAACATTATTAATCCTGCTATCTTATATAGTGAGTGTACAAATACAATGCAATCTTAAAGCGTTTGTTTGTTTGTTTGTTTGTGTTTGTTTGTTTGTTTGTTTGTTTGTTTGTTTGTTTGTTTGTTTGTTTGTTTGTTTGTTTGTTTGTTTGTTTTGTTTGTTTGTTTGTTTGTTTGTTTGTTTGTTTGTTTGTTTGTGGGATGATACAGGTCTCGTTTGGTCCGCGGCTGGTTTCCTCACGCATATCTGGCAACCACGTGCCGGTACAGGATGATTCAGTGAATCCATTAAACTCGTGATTTATTGATCATTCATCATCATTGTCAGTACTGCGACATTAACTGTGTGTTAGTGTTTGTTTGCGCTTGTGTCTGATCTCCTGACCTTCTCTCTCTGTCGTGAAGGTTCACGGTTGTACAACACGGTCAATACATCCAAACTGCAATGCAGCTCAGAAAGCAGCCGCAGTTCGTGTTACTCAGTCCACATCCAGAGCAAACCCATCATGATGAAGTGACGGTCTGCAGCTGAGAGCAGTCAACAGCTGCAATAACCATCATCACTAGAAAGCAGAAGTTACCATGAATCCTCATTTACAGAGGTCTGATGTTAGTCTTTCTGTTTCCTTCACACACAGATGCTGGTTTGTTATTGTGTACAGAGGAAATACTGAAACTACTGAGACATGTTTCACTGTCATTCTGATGTGGGGAAACTAGCAGTAGATGGTTTTCACAGGCACTGTGTGTGTGTACATTGAGGGTTTAAGGATTTTGGAAATATAAACATTACAGTAGTGAGATGAGTGAAGCAGAAATATAGAAGACTCGGCACTATTTCTGGGTCACTAATCAAATGTAAGCAGATATGTGACTTTCAGCATGTTCAATCTATTGGACTAAGTTCAGTGTTTAATGTTGCTTCAAATGTTCTTCAGTTTGATTCTGGCATGCAGCATTAAACTTGACTTTGAATTTACCCTAAAACCACCTGGACTTTAACACAAAGACTTTTATTGTGTCCTGCAATTGTATGTTTTTCTGATGTGGCTGTTTTTTTTTGGGATTATAATAGTTTCTCTAAACTGCATCAAACACAAGAAAATAAATTGACACGGGCTGGTGTGGTCAAAGATTTTATTGAGCCCAAGTTTTAAACGCTTGCCTGGTTTATTTTTGCAACTTTATTATTACACAGACAAATACAGAGTCTGCCTTATGCCATGGCCCAGAATAAATGAACAGACTTAAAGAAAGCAATCATAGCCTGATACTACAGACAGGAACTGAACACATGTAACTGTCTTAAGGTTTGTAAAGAAAAGAGAAATAACCATATAATTAAAAAATGGACTGACTGACAATCAGACAAACACATGAATAAGCAACATTCAGCAGTGACAGCCGACAGCTACAGAGAAAATGTGATCATTGTACAATTCTGGGCAGGAAACTGTTTACAAGCACTAGATTTGAAGAGTTTTAAACAAGCTGGTTTCAATTTCCACTGAAAAACACACACATTTGAGTAATTGAACTTTAAACACTGTAGTCACTGCAATACAGAAACGACCAGCGTGACACCAGTTTTCTCTGTACACTGAAATTTTTCTTCTGATCCCTTTAGTAATACCATTTTTCTCTTATTGTGACTCCTTTGAAAGTAGCATTTAGAAAGTGTATGAGCATCAAAGACATTTTAAATTAAAACACACAAATGAAACTATGAATAAAATTATAAAACATTGTGTGTAAGACGACTTTCCCTGTGAAGGAAACTGAGGACAAATAATTGATTAGTTTGTGCAGTAAACACTAAACTGCTTTAATTCCTCCATCACCACAGTGCAGAAATAAAAAGACAGATGTTTGGAACAATGTAAAACACATAAATGAACAGAAACAATATAATTTGTACGTTTGTGTAAAACAAATACTGTTAGTCTTTATAAATACCATATGTAGTCAGCAGCTTCTCTCTGGATCCAGAATTAGTGCTGCTTTAATGAACACTTATGACAAATGTCTCTCAAATCTGTCTGACACAAGAAACCACATGATAATATCATGCTGTAATGTCTGACCAGATGATGTTTATTATTGCTGATATGTATTGGGGCACATGTTATAATATCAGTAATGACAATCATATTAACATCATATTAACATAATAACAGTTTCACAGTAACTGATGATTTTTGTCTCCATTTTATATATTACATATTCATATTCATTTTATATATTCTATATTCATATTCAGTTACATCCTTGTTTTTAAGTTTAATATTTTAAGTTTAAGTAATATTGACATAGAATGTGGTCACATTTGTGTGTTTATCAGCAGTTTATTGTGTTTAACGGCTTTGATTGTGACTGTTCAGAATGAGTTAGAACTATCAGCTGTATTCTAATGCCAAACAACTATTAACAACATGCTTGGTTAAAAAATAGTAATTTGCAGTTTTTAAGATGTCCACCAGATGGCTTCCTATCATTTCTGCTTCCTGTTAAATTCTGCAGATGTTCCTGTGAGAGATGGCCATGTAAAGTGAGAAATTAAATGTTTTCTGTTATACATTATATTTATATCTTCCCATTATATATGCAGTATAATAATTAGGATAAAATATAGGACATATGTAAAATATGGAACATAGAGTCACAGCACTCCATATATTATTAAACAAAGTAAGCTGTCATTCAGAACAGCAGAGGAGTGTGTGAAATTCAAGTGTGCTGTAGTGTGTGAGAGCTACAGAGAAATTGTGAAGTCGGCGTGAGATCAGTAGATCCACAATGAACTTCCTCTTCATGCTATAACTGAAGGATTTTTATCCAAAGTGACTTATGGTACTTTCAGGTTATACATTTTGCTAGTACATGTGCTCACAGAGTCAACCTCTGTTGATCGACTCCACAAGCCCACCACACTATGAGTGAGCAACAGAGAGAGATAACATGAAACATATTCTGAACATCTGTGTCTGTGAGGTGACTATAGACTGTCACATAGTCAGACACATTATTGTGTCTGGCTGTCATCATAACAGAGAATTAAACTGACCTCAGATCAATAACCCCTCGTGGTTACATTCCAGCCCAGTATATACATTCATATTCAGACAGAAAATGTTCTCAAGTCCAGCTGAACTTATCTCAGTGAACACACTGTGAATGCTGGTTCTCCTGGATGAACTTCACCTCAAAGATTAAAGGAGAAAAACTGACTGTGAGCAGCAAACACTAGCAAAGATTTGAAATAAGAGAACAGCAATGACAAACACAAACAGATTCTGTGTAGTTCTGAACGCAACAGCACAGAGACAGAGTGAACAGATCTGTATTGTTTAGTGTGAAAATGGGATGACTTGTGAACTGCTGTCAGTGGGCAGACAGAGTGAGAGACAGAAGCTTCTGTCATTCTGTTTGTGTGTTTTTGTGTGCTAGCACAAGAAAAGTCACAGTTTGACAGTGTTCACATATGATGGTTTCAAGATTAGTTTTACTCATACAGCAGACAACATTCATACATGCATGATAAATGAGTATCAGCAGAATCTCTTCAGAGTTTTATAAATGTGAAATTATGAAATGATGAAGCACTTGTCACGTGTCAGACTGCAGTCAGATCTGCACACGAACTCTAAATGCAGCAGATTACAGCTGCTCTTCATGCTTTAATTTCCATTAGTTGTAAATAAATTATTTACATGTAAATGTGATACTGTACATTAGATTTCATTACTGTAAAGTTTCTATAGCTCTAAGTGCCTCACATCTAGTTATCATTTTAATATTCACAGCTGTTATCAAAGAAAAACTCAATAAATCACTTTATTTTCTGTACAGAGCTGCAGGATGAAGCCCCGCGTGCTGCAGCTGCGGCTGTATGTGTGAAAGAGGACTGAAAACACGCACATGAATACAAAACGCTTTAGCTGGACCTGAAAGACTGCTGTCAAGAAATGTGCAACACAAGCCAGCGGTACAATCTCAGTGTCACCACAATAGGCGCTATATCAGTTATGCATTCACCTCTGCATTTGAAGAGTTTAAAACTTATAGGCAACAACCACAGACATCCATCTGACACATATATACATTACACCAACTACTTAAAAACAACAATGGAGGGATGTGCTGTAATAAAGGTGATTGTAGATTGTCTGTAATTGAAAATATTAGGTTTTATTTGTATATGTTTACCATTGTAATGAATACACATTTTTTTATTTTGCATTTTCTTGTAATTGAAAAATGGAGTCTGCAACTAAAATCCTGAATCTCCAATAAAAACGAAATCGACAAAAGGCAAGACCTCGTCTAGTGTGAACAATCGCTCACAATAACAATCACTCACAATAACAGACTGTTGACTTAATGACATTAATGACATCACATCAAATGATGATACTATGTAAGTCAAAAATGCAGTTTATTCAGACGAGTGCTGATAAACAAATGAGCATTTCACACAGTGAAGCTGATGCTGATGGTGCAGCTCAACTGTCTGCAACATGAATCACTCAAACTGACTGTTCCACAGCTTTCTCATTTCACTGAAAGATCTGAATGACCAGCAAGCAAATACAAATGGCAGCAGATTCTGTTCTGAGACTCACAGGCATGTTAGAGAGAGCCAGTGCAGGATAAAAATACACCCCAAAATAACTTATTCAAGAATTCCTTTTCCAGGAGAACCACAGCACTGTATTTACAGAGACTTTCAGAGACCTTTATAACTTCTGACATCACGTACAAATGCAACACTGCTGAGCTGACCAATCGTGTGTGAAACCGATGACATGTTACTGTGGACAGCTGAACCTCGCTCTCTGATTAATGTAGAGTAACTGTAAACCTTGGGCTGAAAACATTCCCTCTCCATTTATTAGCATGTTCTATACAGGCCGAGCCATTGAACAAATATTTGCAACTGATTCTCTCATTAAAATCTCAATTGCCTTGAATAATTTTGTGAATAATCAGCATTTTTCCATCTAAAATCTTGGATGGCAAGTTTTCTTGTAAATATTTAAGTGTGTCAATTAATTAAGATTTTATTTCACCTTTTTGAACAATTAACACTTTGATCTCATGGACTGGAGTTTGTAGAATCAGGTACGGCGTCTGTGCCTCAGTGGGAGCTGTTTCTCCAGACCTATAAAACCTACAAAGAGGTAAAACTCAAACTCAGCATCCCACAGCAGTCTCTGAAGCTGTGAGTCCTTCCTGCCTTCAGAGTAACAGAGGAGACCCTCAGACCAGCTCTACAGACACACATTAGAGAGGAAGGGACAGTCAACACAACACAAACAAACTCCTGCATTTCCTGTTTCCTCTTTTCTTATCATCCCCTCATCCCTCGTTCATTCTTCCTTTATGATTTGCGCTGTGCTGATGCAGCTGTGAATGCTATCTAACAAGCATTCTGATGTAGCTGTGAATGCTATCTGATGCATACTAACAAACTGCATCTGTGAGGGGGGGGGCAGTGAAACAGTCTGTATTTATCAAGCTACTGGAGAATTTTGTGCTAAGAACAGGGAAACTCACAGCTGGCTTTCAACATTCTTTTATAGTTTAAAAAAAGACATTTCTGTCATTATTTACTAACCTTTGTGTCGTGCCAACCCTGAATGTTGTTCATTTTGATGTGGAACACAAGATCATAATGACCATGTGACCAGCTTCAAAAAGGACAAAAACATAACCATACAAATATCACATATGTAGTCACATATGAGTGACAGTAGCTTTGTGTGAGACACATGTTTATTGTTATTCTGTAACTGCAAGCTTTCCTTCTCCAGAGATTCTGTGTCCATGTAACACGTGTACTGGAGATGCCGAAAGGTGTCACATCTTCACACATCTGATATGATGGGGTTATTAAAGTAATGAAAATCAAATCAAGTTTATTGTCACATCACCTCAACACATGTAGAGGTGTGTAAAAATCTTGAGTGCTGCTCCAAACAGTGCAAATACAGACATGTAACAGTAACAAAAATATACATATAACAGTATGTAGTGTACAATGGACAAAATGGACAGAATATACATAATTGTACACAAAATTTACAAACTTACAATATACATTATATGCACATGTAGATGTTGTAGTGTACTTAATAAATATATACAAATATACATATGTAACAATTTACATATGTATACACACACACACACACATACAGTACATATACTATGTAAAGTGTACATACAAAACCATGTTATGATTTGTTATCATGTTCTTTTGAACTGACTTTTTTTAAATACAGTAAAATCTTGTATAAAGGATGTAATTTCATTTAGTTGACAGACACATTTTTCCACCCTGCCAAAATGTTTCCGGTGTGCAATGCCAGATCAGCCTTAACAGGATGAAAACATAAAAAAATCCTTGAGCTTTGACGCATGTCAAGCTTTTGTTGAATATCTACAACCTTCAGCATTTTCTTTATTCTGTGTCTGACCAAACCAGCAGATAAGCTCCATTTCTTCTTTATTTGACATGACCCTTGACCCCTTCAGGCATGACCCAGTGCAGACAGGATCTGCAGACACATGACCCTGATTTTAAGACAAATATAACCAGAATTAATTTAAACATTTAAATTTATTTATTTAGCAGATGTTTTTATCCAAAGTGACTTACAAAGTGAGAGAGCGTTTAACATTTTGCCCTAACAACCAACAAGCCTCATCTACAACAGGGTAATGAGGTAAATGAAGCCCGGAATAATACACTCATATTGTTTGCTAAAAGAGCCACATGAAATGAGCTAAACTATTAATAAATAAGAAGTGGAGAATATTTAGAATGTAATAAATAGAAGACATTGAAATTCTACAGAATTCTGCAGAGCTTTTTGTGGAGTTCAGATTCTGTGGGAGGCTGGTTATGATCTATCAGGCCCACATCAAATGTAGCATTCTTAAATCTACAAATACATCCATTTATTCGGTTCACAGTGGGCAAACAAATCCAAATTCCAAGAGGCTTCTGTATTCATTACAAAAATTCCAAACTGTTTTTGTTTTGTAAACTATACTGTATTTTGTGTTTAATCAGCAAAACACGGTCAGAATTCACCTCAGAAAGCTCATTGGTGATATTGAAGTCTAGCTATTGGCCTCACAGATGGAACAATCTGAATCATGTGACTGTGGGTCATGTGATACAGGCTGACCTGCTTCAACATAACCCCAGGGCCCCAATAACCCCGGTGACACGTTGGTATTAGAGACGACTGTTAAACTGAGGAGAGATCAGTTCTGACGCCACAGTCCAGCACACTGATGCCCATTATGTGTTCATTACTGTTGGTCAGTGTCTGTGTTGGACAGTTAACATACCATTCTTTAATGGACTTTTAGGGCCAAATTAAAGCAACAGGTCACAGGGTCTGGAGAGAGAGCAGGTTAAGGTGCATGACTGTCTTGCTTTGGATCAACTCTTTTCTCCTGAATCAATATATCACATTTTTTTGGGGGGGGACAAAATGTCAATACAAACTGAATGGTGATTTCTCAAGAAAACACATTAATTTTGGAAACTTAAAAAATTAAATTTGGGATCTTACAGATGTGAAACACAACTGAGGGTTAAAAACGATATATATGCACTAATACTGCCAGACAAACCGTGCACCCTGAAAGAACGCACAACATAAGACTGAATAAACAGACAGTGTCCGGTGCAGGAACCAACCCATAAAGAGAAATAATGGCACACATCCTGTCCTTTATGAGCTCACTTCCTGTCTGGCCAATGAAAAATCAGAATTTACCGGTATCACTTTAATTCATCAAAAAGTATTATAACACTAATTCAGCCAGTGGAAGCAAGATTCAACAACACACCAGAACCGTGGCTGTGATTTACAGTCACCCAAAAATTCAAATTCAAAAAGTTTTTTAATGATCTATAAATAACATACAGCTTTGAAATAACATGAGGGGAGTACGCAAAGACAGAATTTTCATTTTGGGTGAATTATTCCTTTAAGTTAAAGTGTTATAAACAAAACATTTTTAACTGTTTGTGTTTTAGTTTTTAGTCACATTCTTTTCAATCAAAACAAAAGGTGATGACGGCGGGTTCCTCTCATGCTCCAGTAAAAGAAAGTAGAAGCTGTTTCCAGATTCACAGGAACAAGAGTCAATCTCCTCATCTCTTGTTCTTACAAGCCCTGTCCACTTTGCAGCATGTTTTGGAAACACATTAGGTGATGAAGTTTCTCTGTTGGGTTTCACCACTTCTGAACAAGCAGGATGAATGGAATAAAAGATGATGAAGATATGTTTCCTGACCTACACAAACACCATGAGAGGCCACCAGAGAAAGACAAGACAATGAGATATGTGGAGACACCACAGAGTCCAAAAACACCTGGAGGAAATCAGAACAAATGAACTGAGTTGTTTATTTACATGTGCTGTCTGTGTAATTCCCAATCTTCTGACAGAAAACTGACGAGGACAAGTCACACAGGAAAGGTCCTAATATCTGTAACAGATGTCCAAACACTTTAAAGATGTGTTTCTCCAGAAGCAGTTTTCTTTAGTTTCTAAAATTTGAAGGACATATTTGTATTGTCATAACAACACTATCATATATTTGTGTGAATTTGTGTGTTTCATCGTTTTGTAAACAGGGACGTCCTCACCAGATGTGGGGCCTATGGAGACCTCTGCAGAAGCAGAACCCCTTTGGCGATGGTGTTTCTGGGGGAGGGGGGCACCTTGCGATCATGTTTGGTGGGGGGGGGTTACATTGTGCTACATTTTGCAAAACTACAATAGGCTATAATATTTATCAGCAGGTTCCCAGTATGACAACTGGTGTGTTTTTACCTGTGCAATAATGGTTATCTGCTCAGTCATGTTAATTTAAATATATAATTTTAACCTATCTGTCCTTAAGCTATTGGTGTAAAAATATCTGGAGGTTATTTGACATCATTCTCATCAATTATTTGTATTGGCACAGAACAGTAAACTGCTGATATGGCAAATGTCTGGTCAATAATGGTAAACGTCTGCATAATTTATCATTTAGATTTAAAAACACATGGAAAGATCATCAGAGATCTGGTCACAAAGAGAAACATTGTTTCCAACATGCTATCAATCAAATAAACATCAATCAAACCCCAGAAGACGCCGTCCTCACCACACCAAACAACACAAGCTGTGAAGTCAACAGTCCAAAACACAGTCGAGCAGAGATTTCTTCTCTGGTTCTGTTCCTCAGCTAAGAGATTACGAGCACTAAACAACACAACGACACAGAACTCCACACCAGATGTTGACACTAACCAAAAGCTGAGGTGATTGGACAGGCAGGAGTGTGGTGGGTCAGGTCAGGGCAGAGGGAAAGGTAAAAGAGTCCAGAGAACCTTCAGGAACTTACTGCAGAACTCCACTGACTGGTAGCTGTGTGTCATAACCCATTACATTCTACTAACATACTCTCAGTACATGCTGTACGTTCTACATATTTATGCAAATACAGCGATACTATAGAGATGCTGATCCAAGCAGTAAATTATTAAACACATGGTGAGAGTACTGAGGGAAAGTCAGGAGCTTGTCTGCCTCATATTTCATCATTTGTCATCAGTACAATATGTGCATTATATTGGAACTGTGCTCAAGAAATTATTATTGGCATCAGTCGTTGATAAACTGACATCATCTGACCACTAATCTTATCAAATAGTGATTATTGGGACATAACAAGAAAACAGAGCACAGCTGTCACATTATCAGACAATTGTGGACATCCAAACACTGTGTGAAGTGTTATTCCAAGAGGAGACTCTTGCTGAGTGTATAGACGTGGCTCATCTTTCCTTGCGTGATCATTTCAGAGTTTCTGAAGAGATACTGTGGTCTGCCACCACAGACTGTGTGTTCATCACCTGCTGTAACAAACCCATCCGTCCGCTGGAAGAATGAATGACTGCTGCTAGTAAGATGATTTCGTGTCTCCCCACACATGATGGGCTACAGGAAGTCTGGTTTTCAGGGTCCCTGGGATTTAGGTCAAGGGTCAGTGAGGTATCAGAACCAGGTGTAGGGTTTCTCCTTACAGATGTACAGAGATGCTGCAGACACAGTGGACCTGCAAACACAGAATATATCATTGACAAATCGACAAATATCAATCATCAACACATTACTTATCAACTCAAAACAGTGCATGTATGTGTGGAGCACAAAACTCTGTGCAGTTATGTCTGTTGCCTTTCTCTATCTTATTTCTGCAGTTTGCAGATAAGCATTTCTTAAGGGGACAATTACATATGGAGAAAAGACAGACACATTAAACGAAAAGAAAAAGAAAATGTAGTGGATCAACACCCCATTCATGTCTATTTAGGCCACACCCCTTTCTGAGGCCACACCCCTGACGTGCACCCAACACCCCTGAATGTATTTGCATTAATTATGTTGACAGCATCACAAACTCCCTCTCCCCAAATAACACAAGACTCAAGAAGCCAATGCAATAATAAACCATATGTACATACAGTAATGCTGGACATTTAATTCCTCTTTAAACTGTTTGAATGTAACTGCAAACAAATGCAGCTCAGGTCTTCTCAGACTGCCTTCAGCAGCAGTCATGATCTCACAGGTAACAGTACCCACAGGTGTAGCTCATCACATTACCTGTAAACAGCCATAACATTTAACCTGAGCGTGACCACATACAGTGTCTTCATTTTATTCAGCATTGCTTCTCTTTTGTGATGTTTAGAAGGTGTGCTTGTACTGTTTTAAATGAATACATAATAAACGTATATTTTATACATGCACACATCTATAACTGGCTCTATATTCACACCATGTGTATGAAAGCTTACAGTAGCACATGAAGACATGAGGTGTGTGGAGGGGTCACAGCTGCCCGCCCACTGCAGCGCTGAGACGATCCGCCCCCCGCACGCAGCAGCGAGGCGAGCGCTCGACCCCGCGGACCCTCCACACGGATCCTCCACACGGGCTCTCCACACGGATCCTCCACTCGGACCCTCCACACGGGCTCTCCACACGGACCCTCCACACGGATCCTCCACTCGGACCCTCCACACGGATCCTCCACTCGGACCCTCCACTCGGACCCTCCACACGGATCCTCCACTCGGACCCTCCACACGGATCCTCCACACGGATCCTCCACTCGGGCTCTCCACTCGGCTCTCATGGGCTCTCCACTCGGACCCTCCACACGGATCCTCCACTCGGACCCTCCACACGGATCCTCCACACGGATCCTCCACTCGGGCTCTCCACTCGGGCTCTCCACTCGGATCCTCCACACGGACCCTCTACACGGATCCTCCACTCGGGCTCTCTACACGGATCCTCCACTCGGATCCTCCACACGGATCCTCCACTCGGATCCTCCACTCGGGCTCTCCACTCGGGCTCTCCACTCGGATCCTCCACACGGACCCTCTACACGGATCCTCCACTCGGGCTCTCCACTCGGACCCTCCACTCGGACCCTCCACACGGATCCTCCACTCGGACCCTCCACACGGATCCTCCACACGGATCCTCCACTCGGGCTCTCCACTCGGGCTCTCCACTCGGATCCTCCACACGGACCCTCTACACAGATCCTCCACTCGGGCTCTCTACACGGATCCTCCACTCGGATCCTCCACACGGATCCTCCACTCGGATCCTCCACTCGGGCTCTCCACTCGGGCTCTCCACTCGGATCCTCCACACGGGCTCTCCACACGGACCCTCCACTCGGGCTCTCTACACGGATCCTCCACTCGGATCCTCCACACGGATCCTCCACTCGGATCCTCCACTCGGGCTCTCCACACGGGCCCTCCACACGGGCTCTCCACTCGGATCCTCCACACGGATCCTCCACTCGGATCACACGGATCCTCCACACGGACCCTCCACACGGGCTCTCCACACGGATCCTCCACTCGGATCCTCCACACGGATCCTCCACTCGGATCACACGGATCCTCCACACGGATCCTCCACACGGATCCTCCACTCGGATCCTCCACACGGGCCCTCCACACGGATCCTCCACACGGGCTCTCCACACGGGCTCTCCACTCGGATCCTCCACACGGGCTCTCCACACGGGCTCTCCACTCGGATCCTCCACACGGGCTCTCCACACGGGCTCTCCACTCGGATCCTCCACTCGGGCCCTCCACTCGGGCTCTCCACACCCGCAGACGGACGCACAGAGACGCGCTGTGAGGTGAGAGCAAACGCCACACTTCATACATCAGTGATGAGCAGCAGAAAACACGCTGTCTTCTGAAACAGAAACAGCGGTCAGAGTCTTTATTATTGAATAAAACTGTTATTCACTTTACTGTTATTTATTTACTTTACTGTTTACTGATACTTTACTATTTACTGATACTTTACTTTACTGATACTTTACTGTTTACTGATACTTTACTTTACTGATACTTTACTGTTATTTATTTACGGGAGTAACATGATAACGGTGAAGCCCAAATGAAATCATTGCTTTTAAAGAGGTGCATGTGGATTTAAGGACAAAGAACAGATGAATGAATGAATAAATGTAGTTTCCATTAGGGACTGTTGTGTGTTTACTCAGGACAGGTCAGTGACGGATCACATTCACAGCACTGTTTCACTGAAGAGGCACAAAACTTACACCTTCTGTGATCACCCTCTATATGGCTTACATGTGTTCACATGGAGAACTTAAACTACAGAAATCATCATGTGTGCTTGTTAGCTGAACTTTACAGAGAACAAGCACACAGAGATTGAGGTCAGGCTGGTGTCATCTGGGAAAACCGCAGCTTTGTTTGCAGTGTTTTGGTAAATCTGTGACACAGACGCACAATGAAATGTCCTACAAGTAAAAACAAGCAAACATTTAATACTGTTTTTGTTGCCTTTTGTGTGTTATGAGGCTTTACAGCTTTACATTGATGAGTTTGTGTACATGGTGTTGTTAACCGTCCCACTCAAAGGGTTTTAATTTTGGCTGGAGGTGCAGAGCAAGCACACACTTTCTGCCAGGTCAGCAGTAACCACTAGTCTAAACTCCAGAAAAACCAGACCAAACGCAGACACTTCACCTGTCGTTGAGTCTGCGGTGAGGTCTGTTCATACCGGTGTATTGGACTCTCTTCAGCACGTGTGTGTGGAGACATGCTGCTCTGTCATCTGTGATGTTGCGTGTGAAATGTGAACACTGGTGTGAGGCTGAGGGTCGTGATGCTCCTCTGTTCAGCCTCTTTTCAACCCCGCTGAAAAGACCAGCATGAATTTACACCTGAGAGAGAAAAACACAGATGAGATTTTTATCATCACTATTTCTTTTATTTAGACAGTCAAAAGATTAAATGAAGAGCAAACAGAAACTTCTGTAATTGTGCCTCAGATGTTTCTCCTGAGAAACAAACAGAAACCTCATGTGTTTGCCTGAAAAGATTAATGTTAAGTAATTTTACAAAACAAACTTCGAGTTTACTTCTAAGAATTTTTAGGAAAAACATCTGAAATAAAGTTGATACTTTACTGAGAACATCTCATAAAGAACAGCCTCTTAGCACTAATACGTTCCTCTGGAACACATCAATGTCTACTGACAAACTACATCAGACTTTTATCAGTTTTACCAGATGATTGAACGATTTACTAACCCAAATTATGACCTCAGACATACTCAGAGGTTCACAGGTTGTCAGAAAAGGCCCAGAGGCAGAACCGATCTGACTGTCTCTCATGTGGTGTTGATGTCACTCAGATGAACATATGTAAGAGGACTGGGAGGGAAAACACAGAAGGGACAGCCAGTGAGGGGCTCGAAAACTGAAGCCTGCAATGACTTTTGTCTGGCTTAAAAGCTGCTGATCCCCCAGGCCTTGATCTTTGACTGGAAGTAAACCTTAAATGAGGGAACAAACTTCTGACCAGTCAGTCATTTTACAGTCCTCTTCCTTCATCTCCCAGATTCCTCAAATGTGTAATCATTTCACTGTCACCACATCAGTCAAAGCTGCTGAGATACTTTATCCCAAAGTGTGTTTATGGGTCAAACACAGAAACAACAGCTGTTTTCTTTTACTGTTTAACTTCTTAAAGTCAAATGTTGCTCTGCTGTCAGTCTGCTGTTTTCTGCTCTGGTGTAATCATGTAAACAGTCATTTCCCCAGAAGAAAGCATTACCGTTGTAGTGCTAATGTGTGGTTTCTGCAGAGCTGTGTGTTAAAGGTAACAGCTCCAGTTACTAATCAGTGGTGAAGGGCCCTGCATCACCTTCATGTATGGGTCATTTCACTCCCTATATAGTGGTCTTGTCTTTTCCACTTCTACTGCTGCATCTATTACTTGTAAAGCTCATGACTTATTCATCTGTTTGATTATTAATATTAAATCAGTAAATCTCAATGGACTCCAGCTGGTGTGACTGTCAGCTGTGAGAGCAGGCCAGTCTTAAATCCCTCTGGGAACTTCTTTTTTAAAAGCTTGAAATCTTAATTACTATATGTTGTATGATTAATTATTGTAGCTGATTAATTACTGTGCACTCATCTCGTAAATGTGATCATTCTGACAACACCTGAAGGCAGAAATAACCACACTTCCTGTTAATTGTTCTCAGTCAGGTAGCACTAGATCCTGTCAGGTCCAGTCGGATCTCTGCTGCTGTCTCAGTCTTTCAGCACACATGAAGGGGCCGGTATCCTGCCTCACGCTCACATTGTTCTGACAGTAACCAGTGATCTGTTCCTCGGCTCTGCAGCAGTATGATGGCTCTGATGAGGATCGGGGCTATTTCTGTAGTGCTCTGCTTCTGTTCGTGAGTGAGCAGCTAGACTAGCAGCTAATGAGAGAAGACAGCTGACAGGTTCAGTGAAGGTTATGAAAAGAAAATGGCAATGATCACATGGTCTGTTTAAGCAAGAAGAGAGTGATTGAAGGTTTACCTTCCTCTGGCTTTCCTGTCTTTATTCTGCAGTGACACAAACACTGTTGTTTTCATGTTCATATTGTCACATTGAGTGACCTACAACACAAAACACAACAACTCAACGTCAAAGACTCAGTGTTACATAATGGATACAGTAAAACCTCAGAGTCAAAACATCCAGTCACGCACTCCAGTGAAAATAAACTAAATCTCCCAGAAATCTCACAAATGAGATTCTTCAAAATCTCGATGTTTTCTCATATGCAGGAATGAAATTAAATGGATACTTCTCTCTGACTCCTGTTAGTCTCACTTGTCTCCTCTAGGGTGTCAGAGGAGACCTCAACTAACTCAAACACTTCTGCTCCAGATTTTATGAGCTATGCCACCAGCATTCATTCAAGCTTGTTTTAGAAGAAACATACTAGGCAATATTTGAATATAACCAATAACTGAGAGGTCTCCATGAGCCATGAAAAGCAAAGCTCTCTGTTGAGAAAACAGACTAAAGAGTTCTGATGGTTCTGTGCTGCTTTGTCCTGCATGGCACTGCGACATGCTGATGATTGTTACAGTGCTGGTTGCATTTAGATAGTGATGTGAGAGCAGCGAGTGCTCAGTGCAGTATTACTGATACTGGTGGGAGAAAACAGGGTGCCGAATTGTTAGTGTTGTGTGTAATGTTGGTGGATGTTGGATGGGCAGCAGACTGGAGTTACCCCCCCACCACCTCCGCCCCCTCACACAAGTTACATTTGTTTAACCCTTGCTTAAGCCCTGAGCTAAGAAATACTAAAGAACAAATCTGTACATTGACATTACATAAATGCACGGTAAAACCAGGTCATTTGTCATAGGGATAAAATTTAGTAAACATTTGAAATGAGAACCTGACATGCTGATCACTGTGGCCGGTCCGTCACTGAACACACTTCACTGCGCACATTAACTTTAATATAACACACAAATCATTTATACAGGAAACTCCCTGACTTCTGTCTCACTGTTCCATCAGCGTCACAGACAGACTTCAGATCTCATGGCCCTACTGAAGCAAGAATCAGTCCAGAAACAAGGTCCAGAAGCACTCAACAGACATGCCAGGTCAAAATTCTGAGGAGGCTCTTATTGTGTGTTATAAAGTTATACGTTTATAGTAGTATAATCAGAGCTGTCCGTTTCACCTGTACAATATAAACAGGGCTGTTCTATGATATAACTAATGGAAAAACAGGGTGAAGTCTAGTCGCTTATTTGAACATAATGGTATCAGTAACACTGCTATCTGCACCAGCCAATCACGGTCCTGGTAACTCAACTGGCAGAGCACTGGAACACAATGTCATGAGTGTTTCTGACTGTTTGGTGTTAAAAGCTTGACTAACTTTGTAAATGGACTCTCAAAATACATCACAAAGTGTAGAATGACCTAGACTCACGTTACAGATGTCATTATTATGAGAACAAGCTCTGATACGAGCACATGCAAATCAGACAACTCGCTTGCAACTCGCAACTTAATAAAGCAGGTCAATGTGAGAAGGTGAAGCAGAACTGTCTGCAGAACGTTAGCATAACATAAGATAACAGGAGAATGTTTTTTCTTAGATGTGTATTTCTTTCTAACATTTTATCTTAAATTGATTTTGCAGGGTGTGAACTTGTTATCAGCTGATAAGGCCCAAAATAACACACCTGTATGAGTTAAGAACCAAAGATTTAATTAGATTAATCCAAACACAGCCCTGTTTACACCTGATATTAACATCCGTCTCACGTCATCCAGTCAAAGGCCTGCATGACAGATTGCCATTTACATGTGTAAAAAATCCAGTGAACACTTATTAAAAGCCTTTTTTTATATTTTAGTTGTAAAGCAGTAACAGAAATCTGGAACCTGTCTGGACACAATTATCATTTTTATTATTTTAAAATCAACTCTCCAGAAGTCACTATAGTCAGGAGATCTCCACTGCTGCTGCTTCTGTTCTGAGTGTTTGTCTGTTGAATTTCATTGTCATCTCTGTTTTTCTTACTGATGGTCCAGGACATTTAGCTCTGTCTCTCTTCACAGCCAGAGGCTCTATTGTCTAGAGTTTACTTAAGAGTTCTTTGGTAATAAGCAAAATAAATGCAAAAAGAGGGACAGAAAACATCTGGTTTCTCTTTGAACTTGTTAAATGGCTGGTCTCGCCCCTGAGGGCACACAGCTCTGCTCACCAGCTTCATGAAAGTCAGGAGACGAGAGAAGCTGGATTATCAGGGGTTAATTACAGACCATGAGGGCAGGAAAGACCAGCCGCAGTCAGCGGGGCAATCTAGCTCTTAGAGGAGAAAAGATCAGAGCAAAAGCTTTTCAGAGCCACTGAGGGTAATACGGGCTTGTAAAGGAGCAAACACTTCAGGTGATGATGTGAAAGTGTTTTAGTAACTGTACAGTGAAGAAACACGAGGAACCGCAGCAGCAGAACTCTGACCTTCTGTAACGGATTTACATCCCACTGCAAAAAACAAATATGTTAAATTCCAACACAATATATATATATATATATATATACACACACACACACACACACACACACACACACACACACACACACACACACACACATTCCTGTAGGAAACAGTGGTGTAAAAATATACAGCATGTTTAATTTTTACTGCTGAGCTATTAATAGTCAGTTTCTGGCATTCAGACACTGTCACAGTGGTTGAATCTATATGAAGCCGATAATGGCTTTCAGAGAAACACAACTAATAATAAGAGTGTGTTATAAGACATCCTGCTGTGATAGTTCGAGTCTCCTCCTGTGGTCTGTCTGATACTGTCTAATAGGTCCATATTCTAAATACTCACTATAAATTCACAATGATTTTGCTCTCAATATAATATTAAAAAACATCAAGATGTTTACATATACATTTATGCACTATTACCTGAGTCCCTGTTTCTATTGTCTCTTTGAAAGCCTCTAAATCTAGAAGTGTCTCATGCTCAACACCTGTTCAGAATTTTCCCAGAACTTTCCCAAAACAATGGAGGCTTTTCCCGCACTCTCTGACATCTGGAAAATGTTGTAGTTCCCCTTTAGACTGGATTTATGGCAGGGGGCTAAGGGGGGGAAGCTGTAAGACAGAAAGTTATTTTAAATCCATGCCTGAGCTCTCTTTCATGTTTAGCCATTATTTCTCTTTTTTTGGTTTAGTATTTTTTGGAGAAATGGAATATTGAGATTATATTAAGGACTACCCACACCTGGCTGTTAATTGCATTCTAGTCCAGTAATTAATTGTTGAACCGGCACACAGATGACAGTTTTGTCATCATTTCAGTTAACTAGGTCACACAGGGTTCACACAAAATGTCTCTAATGTTGTAATAAAATTAATAATGCAGTAAAGGCACAGAGTTATGGGAAGGGTTCAACATTTGCATATAAAATGAAATGCAATTAAGAGTCCTGCAGCTTTAGAAGAAGTGTATTTTTTCAGCTAATTTTGGAGTCTCTGTGATATAGACTCATACATTTTTAGTAGAGGTCTGAAGAAATGCAAATGTGGCGTGTGGGTCAAACAAATGCAGGCCGTGCGGTGTGAAGGCCATTACTGCAGTCTGAATGCAAATGTGTCAAATTCCAACATCAGCTTAGTGAACACATGAGGTAATGACACACCAGACGTGAATATGTGCATCTGCACAGTTCACAGTACAGTCTGTGCTGCCACATGGCCTGTGTCTTAGGGGATCGGTTCTCCCATGAGAAATGCTAAAACTCTTTTACCTTTTGTCCCCGCAGGGTTCCAGGTGCAGAAGAAAAGGACATGACCTTTGTCTTTAAGCTCTGAAGTGGCCGGGTGGCAGCTGTACAGCTCAACCCAACTGTAACACTGCAGGACAATAGAGACCTGACCCACAGACCTGAGACAGATATCAGAACAAATATTCTTATTAGCTCAAGACAACCTTCCCAAAGAAGATCAGCAGAAAACGGTTCTTGTAAATTTAGGAGCATAACGACAGGGAAGAACTCACTCAGAGTGATTGCTGACTGCTATTTATGTTGCTTTATGGTGAGGAAAACATCTCATTTGGAAGAGATTTTGGATTGTGGGAAGAGGATTTCCCAATTCCCTGCCCATATACACACAGGCCTGTATAAATACTGCATGAAGATATTGATTTTTTTCCCTACAAAACTGCCCTACAAAGTGACTAA
This sequence comes from Chromobotia macracanthus, assembly GCA_036877525.1. Taxonomy (NCBI): domain Eukaryota; kingdom Metazoa; phylum Chordata; class Actinopteri; order Cypriniformes; family Botiidae; genus Chromobotia; species Chromobotia macracanthus. The sequence goes on along the minus strand of JAZGTH010000061.1, from coordinate 9,170,529 downwards.
TTACAGGGCCAAGCCAACTCTGTCACTTAAACCTCCCAGAGTGATACCTCCATTTTGGAATGTCTACAGGTCTACATTTATAGGGATCTTTAAAATGTCCTGCTATGATTCAGAAACACATTAGAACTTAAACTTACATCAGACCAGCAATTATCAAAAAACTTTATAAATTCATCATTAGGTCTTTCAGAGATCTTCCTCACTAGGGTGCCTCTTATACTTTGAGGTAGGACAAAGCAGCTGCATTGTCCTTTCTGTTTGGATGTATTTTTTTCAGAATTTCAAAATGAAACCCTTAACTCCCGTTGGTTCACCCTCTCCTCTGCGGCTCCTAAACAAGGGCCCTGATTACCTGCGCAGGCAGATGGACGCAGGAAGCAGGGGTCGGTCCATCAGTGCTGTCGAGCGCCTAGAAGCAGACAAAGCCAAATATGTTAAGAGTCAGCAGGTCATCAACACCAAGCAAGAGCTGGTGCTAGTGCCCTGTGCCACCCCTCCACCTCTGCCCCGTTGCAACTTTACCGTGTCTACTCTCTCAACGCCCATCCTTCCACCACGAAGACAGACAGCCCCTTCCTTTTCATCACAGCTCTCAGAAGATGAAAATGAGCATGACTCTAGGAAAGAGAACTTTCAGACCGAAACCAATGTGGAAACACACAATTGCAACAATGCAAACAAACCTCCTCCACCTTCCCTCAGAACCCCAACCGCAAAGCCACTGGTTTCCCCACACAGCGCGCCGATAATGCGCAGGAGCACTGGCAAACGCATGCTGCGTCCAGACTCGCTGGTCATCTACAGGCAGAAGAAAGAATGCAAGAGTCCCACCATCTGTGGTGGAAATGTCAACATGGAGGTCAGGGGCTACAGCTTTGTTCGAAGGCTTTTCCAGGGATCCATGCGTGAAAGAAACAGTAGGAATGATGCAGTTCAAAAAATGGTGATTAACGAGGAGAAGGCATCGTCTTCTCGTGATGGGGGTTCTCGAATGTCCTGGTCCATTGACAAAGACACTGTTGATGGTGGAATCGAGACCAGAAGATCCAGCAGATCTGAGAGAGAGCACCCAGCACTGCAGCCTCAGAATGATAACACTGGTTTCCTAGAGAAACAATCAGACAACAGCTTTATCAACAGTTTACACAACTGTGGGGGTAACTGTAATAATATCGATATGGACCCATGGAAACCGGTGGCTTCTCTAAAGAGGTCACACTTAAAGCGTTCCAAGTCAGACCTGCGACTGCGCTGCTCACTGGCTGTGTCTGAGCAGCAGCGCTTCTTCGACTACTGTGGATTGGACCTGGATATGGTGGAGAGGCTGGGACCAGAGAACTTCTTAAAAGGGGCCGGTTCAGTGGACACACTGTCTCTGCTGCTGAGGAGTGTTGGAGGAGGTTCAGAGCCCAGTGAGTTTTCTCGACACTCTGGTGAAGGAGTTTTCCAGGAGGAGCTAGCCGAGCAGATCTCCATGGGTGTGTCTATTATTGAGAGAAATGCACGTGTTATTAAGTGGCTCTATGGGTGTAAGAATGCAGCCCAGGAGGGCCCCAAAGAGTCCACAGTTTGATTTTCATGGTAACAAAAACAAGACTTTATTCTGGAACCTTGTGTAATGTTCTGACACTGAAAACTACACTCATTGCAGGTTATACTGTATTTATTTTATTTGCTTTTAATTTTAAACAAATTTAATTTTAGATTTGTTTCTGACCCGTCACTTAAGCTGCATATTGACATTTTCCGCTCAGTATTTACAATGTTTAATAGTGATGTCATTTCCTGTTTGTTCCTGTTTATTTCCTGTTACCTCTGCTCTAAAAACAAGTGTTATTAACGTAACTTCATGAACATCATAATTCAAAACTGAAAACCCCTCTCTGACGCTAAATGAACCATGTGTACCTGATTTCCTATCTGTCCCTATCTAGTCTGTGTTGCCTTTTTTCTTAAACGCAGGCGTTGAAACAGACACACAGAACTCCCCTGTGGGGATATTAATGCACTGAACTGGAGAGAAAGAGAGAAAATGTGAGAGAAAGACACAAAGAGAGAGAGAGAAAGAGAGAGATACTCAGATAACTTATTTTTACCATCAAGTCTATGTAAATGAACACACAGAACCTTCACTATAATCCGACCATCATTAACTGCACAGAAGATATGGCCATGTCCTGAACACTGTCTCTTGTCTACGTAGGCAGCTGCCTTCTAAGAACTGTCATGCAATGCTGCCTTAGTTTGAGCTAAAATATGACAATTTATAATGAAAGCAAATACTTAAGACTGAGGGGACAACATTACAAATAATGACTATTTTAAATATGTACAATGCTGTCTAGGTAGGCATCTTATTAGGGATTGGGACACAGTCACTCTTTTGCACCCACTTTATTTTAAAACAGAGCATATATATGAACAAACAGACAATATATGAACTCCCTGAATTCATCGCCATCTTTGTTATACTGCATTTTACTGCATTTTACTTTGATTTCTGCTGTTAAACAGGCATCCTGAAGAAAGGAATATTTTTAGTTACTGATGGTTTGTGTGGCCAAACATTCGTCATTATACACTTCGTCACACCCACAAAAGTACATCAAACTAAATAAAGGCCAAAGAGAAGTGAGGGGCAGTCCCACACATGATCAGATGATCTGTTCAAACTAAAGGAGAACTTGGACCTCCCTCCTCCAGACACCGATCCTTTGAATCCCACCCCACTGGAGACATTAATCATATGATTCCACTGATGAATGGAGGTCATCAACAACACGCTCACGTCACACTCTGCAAATGAAGATGTAGAACAGCTATACAAAACAGAAATGTTTTTTTGTGGCTTACTCCAAAACAACAAAGATGCATCAGTCCTGCACTGCATCCACAATCTCTCTCCTGCTTGTTTACAGCTCTATATATTTATATGTTTTTACAAAAAAGAAATTTAGATTCAAAGAGATGTTACTCAAAAAATCCAAAGAAAATCCAAATAAAGTCATATTTCTGAAAATCTGTTTTCCTTTTGAGTGTGGAATCATTTGAGTTTGGTCATGGAAAACATGGAGATCAGGAATTTTAAAATTGTGATCTCCAAGTCTGAAAAAGTCAAAGTTTATCTGCAGTGAAATTTGAATACAGTGGAAATCTCTACAGTGACTGTAGAATGATTTTTAAAAATCCTTTTCGTGGAATCAAAAATGATCAGAATCTGCAAAACTGAAAAAATTCCTGGAAAGTCAGAAGGTGTTGGAGATGGAAATGATGTATGTGGAGAAAATGATGCCACAATCTAATGATGTAATGTTTGAAAACATTAGTCAGATCTACATGTTAGCACAAGTCAGATAATTACATACCTGTCAGTTTCTTCTGCTCTTAAATGTTGTTTAAACAAGAAAGCACTTGGTTGCTAACTAACTTGCGCCAGAAGAGAAAACAACATACCTACAGAATGCAGAAAAGCTCTTCATCTGATCGCTGGTTTGTAACAGCTGACTCACACTTCAGTGAAATCTCTACAGCTCTTGCTCCAGCACACAGCTCTCCTCTCTCTCATTCTGAAGTGCTTGTTCTTGTTATTCTAGAGTGCATTTACACAACATGTAAAGACAGACTTTCACAAGTTTGATCAGAACATATTAACAATATGTAGCTCCCAGCATGCCACAGTCACACAACATGGCCACTGACTGCTGAAACCAATCAATAACTGTTTGAAATCAAAATCAGCAACCTACTAGATACACAGATATTTGACATTACATTATTTTCCAACATGTTAGTCATAAAAATAGAAAACGTTTCTGAATGTTGTGAAAATACAACAGTGAGCCTTAATTATGAACAATTTTAACACAATTATCTTTCACACAACAACAGAATCTGTTCTGTAAATTACAGATAAATATTTCAGATGCCTTTGGATGTGGCCTAATGTGACTCAGGAGAACATCAGAGAGTACTTCTAGATTACTGGAGAAGCTTTATAAAGGTCAAGGGCAACTTCAAAAGTTCATCAGGAGTGAAGGAATATTTGCTCTGAGATCAATCTGACCAGCCAGCTGGAAAGAGTTCTCAAAGTCAAAAGAGTCCAAGCATATGGTGGCCTACTGAAAAATATTTCTACATGTTCCTTCTATAAATATAAAAGAACTATCAGTAATCGGTATCAATGATTGTATCTCTGAGGATTAAAACCTACAATAAGAGCTAGTAAGTGTGTGTTTGCTGAGTTAGTCACGTTTCTGCCAGCTCTCTGTGCTCTAAACATCTGTGCTCTGTGCTTCAGTTCATGTGTGACTGAAACAGCACTGCTCTTCCGGCTCTCAGACTCTGTGTTCTGGTCTGCTGTGACATCCTGCTTTCACTTCTCTACAGTCTTTTTACACATCTGCTTATCACACGGCTCTCTTCCATGTAAACAGGCATCACCCTCGGGCAGTTGGTCTGGGGGTGGAACAGGCGAGAGATCAAACATCGAGGGCGTAAACATGCTCACAATCTGTCAAGGTCCTACACACAGTTATCTGAAAGTGGGATGGAAACTGTGTCTGTTAATGCAGCTATAACAGATTCACTTGCCTACGGTGCTAAAAAATCTCTACAAAACTCAACCCTCTTTTTAACTATGGAAAGTTTCTTTAGTTCAAATATATTTATGAATTAATTAATAATTATGATGATGGGGTGTAAAATCAAAGTTCTTACAGCTTCAACACTTGCACTGAAGCCTCTGTGGTTTCAAATCTGCCAGGAGCAAAAACAGACTTTCTCAAGAAGACCTGAACCAGAGAAAAAAATATTTGCTTTAACTGAAGGAAATAGTGTTTTAAAGTCAGAAAAGAGTACATCTTCCTGTACAACTCGACAAACGGTTCATGTAAACGCCACTAAAACAAAATGTTTGAGAATACAGCACAAAACAGACACATCTTCAGTTCAATCTGAAACAGCTCTCAGGTCTGCAGAGGGAAAGAGTGTCCAGATCATGTAGTCATGCCACAGTAGAAGAATGACATTCTGTTTATAGTTGCCCTTGTGTCCTGTAGAGGAACGCACATTGGCTCAGACTGGAGTTATGAAGTGTAGCTAATCTGACCTGATTCTTCTGGCCCAGCAGCTCCAATATGCCAGAACCAAACATGTCTGAGAGACACGAGCATGAGTCAAGCCAGCCAGCCAGAATGATCTGCCCTCCACAGCCACACACTGCACAGACGACACGAGTGTGTTGGGGGAGTTTGGAGAGGAACACTGGGGAAATATAACAATGCTTAAAGAACAGAAATACAACAGGAAGACACATAGACATACATATACATACAATTCAGGCTCTAAATTGTGTTTGAAACCATTGTAAAATCCTGATGAACATGCACGTGTTCCTACATTACATAATAAAGTATAATACACCGGCAGATTTCAGAACTGAGTTTAATTTTAGTGAACTATTTATTGCACATCTGTCTTTTATCATATTGCTGTTGCACTACATTCATATATCCTGATGTTGAAATAAATGTTTCAACCCTCCCTAAAACATGCCAAACTTTCCATGTGTGCTAAAACTTCAAATCTTTCCTCAATGACTCGGGAAACTTAAACTCCAGGGTTTCTGGGAGTGTCTGTTTCAGGGCTTCACAAAACCATCCTGGTGCAGAAGATCCAATAGCAGCAGAAGGTCATAAATCAGAGGACGGTTTCTTTTCACTTCAGTCTTTCAGGCATAACCTCCCTTCTGAGAGGTCAGCGTGAATGACTGAGAGAGACAGGACAGAGAAAGAGACAGATACCTGTGTGTGATCTACAGCTCTTTGTGATCACCTCCTGACATCAGCAGAGACCTGAAAATGCAGGTCAGTGTGTTTGCAGAAAAACCTCACAAGGACTTGTATCTTCTCATTTCAAGGTTCATTTCTGCAGTTTGCTGAGATTTATAGACTCCAGTATTGACGTGAAATGAGTTTCAGAGCTGGAGCCAACAGCTGTGCATTCACACTGAAGCATTATTATTTATTAACCATTATAAAGTTTTTTGTGGGGATCAGATAAGTCCAAGAGCACTTCTGAACAGGTGAATCAGATGGACAGAGGGCAGGGAAAATTAGCATGTTTAGCTCCAAGACCTGGAAAAGGCCCATATGCTTTCTATGGGAAAGAGCATCAGTTTGTTTATTTGTTTGTGTGTATAAGTCCATGTTTACTCTTGCCTGCACTCAGACCATCTGTAAAGCTCTCCAAAGAGAAACAGCACATCAAAGATGAGATGGGGTGTAGCCTCGCCAACAGTTTTTGGGGTGAGCTGTTATGTATTTAACCCTGGTCGATGTGACAGAGCGATACTTCCTCCATTGCAGTGCCAAACTTTAATTGAGCCCCCTGATGGCAGACAGCTAGATCAACACACTGAAGTATAACCAGAGCATGTCTGTAGACACCACAGATATATTGTGCAATCACGTCCCATTTGGACCAATACTAAATTCTTTAGCTAGTATTGGTTGCATGTAATGAAAGTTATTGAGCTCAGAGACAACAGGATCAGCCACATGAAAAGGTTTATAAGATGTTTAATCTACATCTAATCTGTCTACAAGCCCAACAACAGATTGATCTCACCCAAGGCAGAGAGCAGCTTTCTGAACAGTTCAAACCAGGGTTGCCAGATCTGCGTAACAAAACCAACCCAGTGGCCAATCAAAGCTAGTCTAACTTAATGACCCTATTTCAAACACCAAAGCCCAAAATATGCCTCTGTTATGCATCACACAAAACTTCCCTACAAACACTGTACAGTATTTGAATGCAAGCATTCCAAGTCTAAAATAATTTATTCAATTCCAAATCTTTAACGTGTGGAAAATAAAACAATCCATGGTAACAGTTTAAAAAGTTTTCTGTTTTCTAGTAAGAAAAAGTCATTTGTAATTTAACAAAGCAAACTTTAAATCTAGCATATCCCAATAAAACCACCTCATTTAAAGAGTAAAAATGAAGATTTCACACACACGGCCTGTTCCTGATTCAGAACTAGAGCTCTCAGACAGACTTTCACGAGGAACTGAAGAGATCTCTGTTTTAATGCCGTGCTGCTGACAGGCTGGACTTGAGGAATGTTGGACTGTGAGGTGAAAACAGAATCAGAGAACTGAGATCTTCACTGCTGGAGTACCAGGAACTGGCCAACACAGCATATATCAACATCAAGTCTTCTTCAGTCATGACTCACTGTAGGATTTGAAGAGCTATTGGCTGCACGGGTGTAAAGTAAAGACAACAAGCCCAACAGCTGTAGAAACAGTAAAGAGACACCAGCATCTCTGATTCTCAGAGGTCAACGTGAGCTGTCACACACTCTCATCCCAAAATACTCTATTCAAACACACTAACCTTTATCACCTGCAATATGATAGACACTGATAAATGTCATAGCTGCTCCCTACACCAGAACACAATAAACAAACCTCTTCCGGGCCAAAGCTGTGGAGCCTCCTACAAACATTTGTGCCACTAAACTGGAAATAATGTGCGTTCTGTCACATTATATAACATGAACCTGTGCAGCTACAAGCGTTTACATGTGTACTGACACAGCTCGTATATCAATATTCATGCTAATGGTCAATGCACACAGGAGACAAATCAATATTAACTTAAATGAGTGTCATGGAAAAAAGTTCCCATAATTCCTTTTCACGTGCGATTTATTCTGTCCACATATTATTCTGTATTTTTGTATTTTATATATTTTTGTATTTTAAGTACTTTTAAATTTCTTGTGTTTTTACCTTTTAGTATTTAGTTACCTATATAGTATTTATCTGTACAGTCTAACTGAGCATTCAGATTCACATTTCACTACTTCTGTATAACTTGTATGTGACAAATAAATCTTTACTCTTGACTTGACTCTTGATTCTTGACTCTTCACTGTCCATCAAGCATTATCCAGCTGACGCTCACCACAGCCAAACTGACCAATAACATACAGAGAAATCAATATGCTTGGTGGAAATGTTGT
>JAZGTH010000061.1:9155000-9157500 GCA_036877525.1 Chromobotia macracanthus | reverse complement strand
GTTCAGTTTAATAAGTGAATCTTTTGAACTGAGGAGGAAGTTTTGATTTCTGTAGGTACAGTACGCATTTACAGTACAATGAAGTGTAATCTCAGAAGATAAATGTTCTGACCTGTCTAAATGTCAGTTTGACGGTCTCTGTCTGATACTCACTGATCTGCAGCGGGCTGGTTCTCTGCCTCCAGAAGCTGGTGTTCATCATCTCTGTTGAAGAGGCCAGAAACACTCCTCCAGCCCTTCACTCCTGCCCCCTGCATCTGGGGAGAAACATCACGGCTGTATGAGAATGATACATCAAGCACGCTACAGTTAACAGTGTGCAGTACACACAGAACATGGGGCTTTTGGGTTTTATTAGGAATATTTTCATATAATTCAAGAGATTGGTGCAAAGTGAACAGAAATGACACCCAGTTCAATAAAATGAATGAGTGCTTTGAATCTTACTCTCTTGGCCAGCTGAGACACTGCACTTGGTCCATCATCATGCGGGACAGGAGACATTTCTTCAGCCACATCACTGACCTGCAGCACAAACGTTGGTCAAAGAGAATGTGTGTACAGGGTATATTTGTCTCCCTCTTGTGGTGAAGCTACAACAAGATCTGATAGTGTGAAGGCGTTTGTGCGTTCTCTATCATGCCCAACTAAAACTATTTGAATAATATTATATGCATTATATACCAATATTATTTGATATGTTATATACTTAAATTATACTATATGTTAAATATTCAATACAAATTTAAATCACTTTAGCATGTGTTATACATAAACTGTACAGTTCTGCGTCTTAATTGTAATGTAGTATAACAGCACTTATTTTCACAGGGTTCTTTTCTATCTGAATAATCCCGTCTGCTTGTATTGTTCTTATAAAATTGCCTGGCATTTAAACGTACACATACATTTTGATAAAGATGTTTTGGCTACTTTACGGTCTGTGTTTGTAAGCTATGGGAACTATACAAGCTGTAAGAGAGAAGTCAGAGAGACAGACGAGAACTGTGAGGAATCTGCCAGCAGTCCATACATTCCCTAGTGTGTATATCTGTCTGGAATCAGTCCGTGGAATGTCGTCCTAATCCTACCGTAGTCAGCCTTTGGTCTAGATCCAGTCACAGGTCCTTTAAATAGGTTTCCCTTATAACAGTTAAAGTTTTACAATTCTAGAAGATATTCTTGATATTCTGTTTGATGTCCTATAGGGGCTTTTGATTGTATTGGTTATCATAATAGTCCTACAAGAAAATGTGTTCTGCAAGACTTGTGTGTTCTTTTTGACTGTGTTTTGCATTATGTCTAAATCCTTTGAGAAAATAAAACCCCAATAGTAGAATTTAGGTTTGGTTTCAAATCATGATAGAAATTCCAATTGGAAATCCATGTACATATAGAATTCCACACACATAATTCGTGGACTAGGGTACTGCAGCATTAGTTCTTTGTCTCAACATTTTATGTAAATGTTTAATATTCTATTTAATTACTTGAATTGTCCTTTGTTCAAAAACTCACTTATTTACTATACAAATTTTCCACACAGCTAGCATGTTCACAATTTATCCATATTTAATTTATCCAACTTTAATCCTCTTTAAAGTTGCTCTCATGCTGGTTTACCTCCTCCACTGGTTCCTCTTCCATGTCTGGGTTGAGAGTCTTCATCACCTTACTCTTATAGACTTTCCACAGTGGGTTCATGATGGACACCTTCAAGAAATCCTCAATGTGTGCAAAACTTCATCAAAAGACCTCAAGCTGTCTCTCAAACACCATCAACAGACTCCTGATCTAAAGAGCTTTATAAATATTCCTCTTCCATCTGCTGAGGCATAAAGAACAGATGAAGTAAGTTTTAGTGTAAAATGAAAACTAGCATCTGCTCATTGTTTTCTGCTGTCACTTTAATAAAACTTTGATAATTGTGTGCTAGTGGAGTTCTCAATTCCAGTGAGAACGAGCAGATGAAAGAGGTTCTCACAGCAGAACACTGACACAGCTCAGAACTCCAGCACTGTTACCTGGAAACAGGTGTGAGTTTCCTACTGAATATTTCAGTCAGCTCCTCTAGTAGTTGAGCCGTCATTGTTGGTTTCTGTAAGAAGTGCAGGACATGTAACACTAACCGCACAGTGAACATATATAGATCCCAAAGAGGTCAAACTCTGAGAACCTTTACAGTGGCAATGTACACAGAGATAATGTTGATCAAAACAGACTAGAATTATTTCCATAATAATAACTGAACAGATGTTTGGCAGTAAGTATGGCAGTAAGACAGCAAACCAAAATATTCAAAATAATAAAAAATACAAAGATCATTGTATTTATTTATTAAGATTATGAAAGATTGTCCAGGCTATAAAATACCTGGATGTGTTACACTAACAGGAATTAGGGGAATTTGTCTTTAATTGGCTAAATGTCCACATGATATACACAAATGCATTGAAAAACATTAGGAGAAACAACCTTATTTAATTAAATTAAAGATGAC